>JAVDOI010000003.1:2047627-2102627 GCA_032191485.1 Leptoclinus maculatus | reverse complement strand
TTGTTTCACTGTTCACGCAGTCCCTCAAAAGAGTCTGACGGTGCCTGTAGCATGTTTACCCTGCAGCTAATCACTATTTGCTCAAGACAGTGACATGAGCATACAACCGAGTTCTGCACGTTTAGCACAGAGCACTTATTGGCGAATCCAGCAGCCCAATTCTGTCAATCAAGTGTTCAAACACAGCAGTGGGTACAGCCTCGCCTCAGTGGTGTGAAAGAAGTGGTAGCTCTTACTGCATACTTAGCTTTGATTCCTCCCTGCATACTACTTTCTGCAGAGTATTGATTCCTCGCTGCATGCTTCTTGCGCTCGGCTTAAAATATGTATTTTGCACGCGAGCCATAGGGGCCTCACCAGACCTGACACACTGGAGCCTAAACTGTTGCTTTACACTTCCCTTGGTGTTGATTTGATCACTCGTATTCTTTTTGCCGTTTGTTCTCCTCAGTTTGGGTAGGCCTAACAGCTCTGCAGTGTCGGCAGAAACACAACTACACAGGATAAGAAAGAGGACACAACCCAAGTGAGAAAGCCGCGCTTTGAAGTCTGAGTCCTGTCGGCTTTAAAAGCAATATGTCAGTGCAGTCAGAGACCCGGCAATAAGCTAAACATAACCTTGGCCTGGGAAAGCTGCTATATGCTTGTTAAGGGGTTTGACTTTAAAAAAAAAGTGTCTAATCTGGGTTAAAGGATGTAAAATGTCACAGAGGTGCACACGTGGTCTGGCTAAAGGTTTGGATGTCTGAGCCCATCACAGCTGTAAAGCCGCTGTCACCGGTTTACGAAATGACGCCGTTTATTTAAGGAGTTTGGTCCATTAGACCAGTGTTTTTAACCTATTCTGAGCCGCGGCACATTTTTTACATTAAAAAGATCCCGCGGCACACCAACAACCAAAAACGTTACAAAATGACACCTTTTAGCATAATACAGGATATATACCAGGGGTGTCAAACTCAATCACAGGGAGGGACACTATTACAAATTGGGACTACGTTGAGGGCCAAATAGAGTCACCATTTAATAAACAGGATATTGGACAAAGTGTAAAAATAATACATGTTTATAGGCTACATTATTTTATGCATATGTGCCAGAGCCAGATGTTTGCCATCTTCTCTTGGCTGCCAGTTCATTAATATCTGGGGTTAGGTTCTGTGGAAACCCTCAAGATGGAGTGAAGGTGTGCATCAGTGAGACGACTCCTGTGTGGGTTTTTGTTCATCTTCATCACAGAGAAAAGCTGCTCACACAGGTATGTGCTTCCAAACATGCAGAGCGTTTGAGCAGCATGTAGGCGGAGTTAAGGCATCGTTTCGGGGGTGAAGCTTGGAAACTGTGCAGCGCCCTCAGAGTCATACTTTGCCTTGAGTGTCATTACACTGGAGGTCTATCAGCTCCACAGGTGCTCTTTCCACGTCAACTGCAAACGGATTGCTGAGCAGTTCAAATTTAAATTTCTGAGCTGCAAAGTCGGCAAATCGCCGAGTGAACTCTGTGACAAGTGCACCCAGTTTATCAGCAAAATGCTCAGTCGAGAACACAGCGGTGGAGACTTTTACTGCATCACACATGTCTGTGATCACACGTCCCCGTCCCTGAAGCTGGAGGTTTAGCGCTGTGAGATGCTTCGTTATGTTGCACATAAAGCCAGCTCACATCGCCACTTTTCGTCCCGGAGCTCTGTGGTGTGGCGGGCCAGTTATGATAAACATATGATATTTTCCGGCGGGCCGTTGTACCGAGGGCCGATATATGCTGACAATTTAATGACAAGTCTCTAAATGTGTTGATCCTTACGAGGCTTTTCATCTGGGTTATTTTGTCCAGGGCCCAGTTCAGAGTCTGCATTTTTCCTTTTCAAATATTTCTCCATCTGTTCATCTCGTCACCTCAACCTCTCCCGCGCGTCATTTCATTCTACTGTTTTAAATTAACAAGTTAATTATTGCACTACCTACTGCCACCCACTGGCATGGAAGAGTATTTATTACTTAGTCAGCCACTATATTGCAGCTCAGACGCTCAACAATGGAAAATTATTTGCAACAACTAAATAATATTTCTTTTGACTCATTAAGTGAAATTGGACATTTTCCCACGGCACACCTGACGATCTCTCACGGCACACTGGTGTGCCGCAGCACAGCGGTTGAAAATCACTGCATTAGACGACTCTATTTCCTCGGACTCATCTGTCAACTTGAAGCAGCAGCAGCAACAATGCCCGGTGTTTGACGGAGAGCGTGTGTTATAGAAGGCGAGTGTTCGCGGGAGATAAAACTAAAATGATGGAGCAAGGGAAACCACATTGACTTCTATTCGTTACCTGAATATGTAGCCTACTCTTAAGGGATAGGTTAGTTTTTAAGTCTGTCATAATACAATATACATGTATGCAATATGCACATTGAAAGTTGTTGAAATCAGATTTGCTGTGATCATTCCTCCTCTCCATACTGGCCATGAAGCCAGTATGGAGACACACCACTACACTATAAAAGATGGGAGGCAAAATCCGGATCTCATTCTGTGCAAAAAATGTATTGTTAAATTCAGCTGAAGCCAAATCCAGTGGGTATCCTCACCCTTAAATATGCATAACAACATGGACAAAGCGATTTGAGGAAAATATCTCATTCTATTTGTGATTATTATCTAAAAGATACTTACCAGGATGTAGCCTATTTAGCCAACACTTAAAGGGAAAATTCACTGATTTTCAAACTTATCTCCATCTATCTGAGTTAGGGATACAGTGTAAAAAAACGGTCTGTTGTTCTCCCTGCATCCAGTGACGTCTTCAGAGGCAAGGTAGAACTACAGAGTGCTACTTCAGCTTCGTGGCACAATGCTGCTAAAAAAACGTCCTTGTTCTCTTCGCTTGTATTGCAAACTAGTTTTCAGCAGCGAAAAAGACGCCCCAAAATATGAGTGCAGAGGATGTCATGGACGAAGATTTTGACAATGTACATTTTGACAGTGCTTTGGCCAGGAGGCAACCTCCAGTTCTGCCTTAAACTTGCATTCTCTCTAGTGTCCACCAGGGGGCGACTCCTCTGGTTGTATAGAAGTCTATGAGACAATGACTCTACTTCTCTCTTGATTTATTACCTCAGTAAACATTGTAAACATGAGTTTATGGTCTCAATCTCTAGTTTCAAGTCTTCTTCAATACAGCATGATGTTCATTTTGTAAATTATGGTCCATTTAGAGTCAAACAGACCATAAAGTATGCTTTTGGGCGGGCTTACTGTGATTGACAGATTACTGTTGCTACCAGAGCCGTATACGGCGTCTCTACATCACTTGTCCACATTCCTAATATGGTAACGTTTGTTCATTGGTTGCGAAAAAAACAACATAGTGGCGGGCGTATTCCAAGATGGCGACAGCGAAATCGACAAACTCTAGGCTTCAAAACAGCAGTCCACAAACCAATGGGTGACGACACCATGACTATCCACTTCTTATATACAGTCCTGGTTTTGGCCGACTCAGATATTCAGCTGGAGAGAGGCCACTCGAGGCTGCAGCAGCAACGAGGAGGATATGGCCGAAGGGGAAACTCCAGAACCCGACACCGACTGGCGGAGCCTTGGACAGAAACCGAATCATTCTGCTGTAATGAATATCAGAGTGGGAAGTTTCTCTTTGATGCCGTCGCCGACGACAACCCAGAGCGCAAACTGAGAGTGCGTTACCATGCATGGAAGTTTTCGTCCTCCCAGAGAGAGGTGTGCTGGAGACACATTTTAGCTAGTGGTACCCGTCATGATGCAAAATGAAACCGGCAGATCATCAGCACTGACACCAGCAAGCAGAGAGCCTATTAACTAATCAGCTGGTAGGAATTCCATTGAATAGTTTTAATAACCAATAAATTCAGGTTACTTGACTACAGCTGAGTGATGACTAACCTAACCTAATCTAACCTTTAACCTTAACCACTTTAAGACTCATTTCTATGAACAGATTCAGAATCTGTACGCAACGGGACAAGATTTTGGTATCTGGAGCGTTCTGGTTTCCGTTTGTGGTCCGAGTAGTTTTGACCGATCACGTTTGAGTGAGTTTTGGTTGCATGCAGGCAAACAGTCCAATGGAGAGCAAAAAGATGCGGAAAGTTTTGGCTGAAATCTCAGAACTCATCGTCTACTGTCTGACGATGACTTAGCTTTTTATTAGCTTGTAAATTGTCTACTTGTGAAACAACTCCCCATCTCAAGTTACTAATCGGACAATTGACCGGCTCACAGAAGAGGAAGTCCGCTGGGTAACCCGATCTCAATGTCAGACCGATAACCGGTGTGTTGTGAGATTTCTAAACGCCTAAATAACCCCAAAGGCTTTAAAAAAAAATACCAAATGTATGTCGTCACGTACAATCGTACTGTCCACAGCACAACGTAGCAAAACTCAACCGATGTGTTTAACGCATCCTAAGCATTTGGAGATGTGAGCTACTGTAAAGCATCTCAGAAACAACTTCAGTGTCTCGCTCAGGGACACCTCCACATGTGGAGAGGAGGAGCTAAATTTAAAAGTCGACTCGCTCTACCCCACAGCCACCCCTTACTCCCTTTTACAAAAAACAAACAACCCTAAAATCAAACGGTTGAAATTGTAAGCACCAGCTTTTTGTCCCCATACCATTTCTGTCCCCACAATGTGATTAATACGAGTACGCCCACAGCTTACTGGAGCTCCCAGCAGCTCACAGGCCTTATAGATGGATACTGCAGCGCGTCAGATACCACGCACACACACTCCCAACACATAAATCAGCACGCCATAGGACCAATTAAAATGCACTCACCACTTTGAGATTTACACACTGCATGATTCCCTATAGTATCAATTAATTCACACAAGGAAGAGGGAGAGGCGGTGCAGGTGTACAGTATCTACTATTGCCTTCCTCTCTTATTAAAGAATAGAAGTTATGTGCATTTGACCTTGAGCTCTGCAACAAGCTGGCTCTCCGGCTACTGGAATGGTATGTAAATAGTGTCGGGGAGAGCTATGGAGGTTTTACAGCCCCATATATCTATGTCTGGCAGAGGCACTTTGTCTCTCGCTCTGGCTCTTGCTCTTCACATTGTTACCCCTCTTTGCTGTGCTTTGCATCCATACGAGTTTAATCCCAGCGCCTTACACGCAAAGCCAACAGCCAACACAAACAGAGTGTGTGCGTGTCTTTCCGCCTTCTGAGTGAGATTTTAGCACGGATACAGGAACACCAGGGGCGGTGTGTGTGTGTGAGT
The DNA here is from genome assembly GCA_032191485.1 of Leptoclinus maculatus. NCBI lineage: Eukaryota > Metazoa > Chordata > Actinopteri > Perciformes > Stichaeidae > Leptoclinus > Leptoclinus maculatus. The sequence goes on along the minus strand of JAVDOI010000003.1, from coordinate 2,097,356 downwards.
GAGAGTGTGTGTGTGTGTGTGTGTGTGTGTGTGTGTGTGAGCTTTTAGTTCAGTTGTTTAGAAAGTATTTTTGCCATTAGTGCCATTAGGCTTGTACTGTATGGAGTCACAGGAGTGCCATAATAAAGAATACATCTGCAAAAGAATAAGAAAATATATGTGGAAAAATAAAGAACAATAATTAAGTAAATAAAAAAATGTGAAAATATGAAGATAAATAAATAAAATAATAAATAAATATGGAAAAATAAAGATAAATAACTGAATATAAAATTATACACATTTTATATATATTTATTTATGACTTTTTAATACATATATTTATTTTTTCATATAAAATTACTAATTTATTTTTTTTGTTTATTTTTTCATAATTATGTATTTACTTATTTTCATATAAGTAAATATTTTTATTTTTTTATCAGTATGCCTAATACAGGAAACTCCTACTATGCGACACGCCTCTCGAAAAGGTTGAAAATGTATAGCTACCCGCAACCAGACGTTTTCTTCCTTTATCTCAACCCAAACTTATCCTCAAACTTATCCTCCAAACTTATCCTCAAACTTATCCTCCAAACTTATCCTCAAACTTATCCTCCAAACTTATCCTCAAACTTATCCTCCAAACTTATCCTCAAACTTATCCTCCAAACTTATCCTCAAACTTATCCTCCAAACTTATCCTCCAAACTTATCCTCAAACTTATCCTCCAAACGTATCCTCAAACTTATCCTCCAAACTTATCCTCAAACTTATCCTCCAAACTTATCCTCAAACTTATCCTCCAAACTTATCCTCAAACTTATCCTCCAAACTTATCCTCAAACTTATCCTCCAAACGTATCCTCAAACTTATCCTCCAAACTTATCCTCAAACTTATCCTCCAAACTTATCCTCAAACTTATCCTCAAACTTATCCTCAAATTTATCCTCAAACTTATCCTCCAAACTTATCCTCAAACTTATCCTCCAAACTTATCCTCCAAACGTATCCTCAAACTCATCCTCCAAACTTATCCTCCAAACTCATCCTCCAAACTTATCCTCAAACTTATCCTCAAATTTATCCTCCAAACTTATCCTCCAAACTTATCCTCAAACTTATCCTCCAAACTTATCCTCCAAACTTATCCTCAAACTTATCCTCAAACTTATCCTCCAAACTTATCCTCCAAACTTATCCTCCAAACTTATCCTCCAAACTTATCCTCAAACTTATCCTCAAACTTATCCTCAAACTTATCCTCAAACTTATCCTCCAAACTTATCCTCCAAACTTATCCTCCAAACTTATCCTCAAACTTATCCTCAAACTTATCCTCAAACTTATCCTCAAACTTATCCTCAAACTTATCCTCCAAACGTATCCTCCAAACTTATCCTCCAAACTTATCCTCAAACTTATCCTCCAAACTTATCCTCCAAACTTATCCTCCAAACTTATCCTCCAAACTTATCCTCCAAACTTATCCTCAAACTTATCCTCCAAACTTATCCTCCAAACTTATCCTCAAACTTATCCTCAAACTTATCCTCAAACTTATCCTCCAAACTTATCCTCCAAACGTATCCTCAAACTTATCCTCCAACTTATCCTCCAAACTTATCCTCAAATTTATCCTCCAAACTTATCCTCAAACTTATCCTCCAAACTTATCTCCAAACACAGAGAGTGAAGGGGACAAGATCTGACACAACACTGGTTCCTGGTTAAATACCCAGATAAGCTAAGCTCTGCCCTTTTATCTCTCCGTGTTCCTTTTTATTGAAGAGAGAGTAAAAAACATGTGGGTAAAGTTAATTTTCCCATCATTATATTGTTTCAAAAAAGGACATATACACTTTGTAACTGTTTACCAGAGCATTTCACTAAAAGGAAACTCAATAACTAAGCTTACAGTAGCTTTAGGCTATACAACAGTTTACCTCAGACAGACGCTGCTGTGGGTCAATAGGAACCTGCCTGCAAGAATCTATTGGAACCTTTTATAGAAAAGTGCTGCCTGTAAGAATAGCTTTGATGCGAAATATTCGCAGGAAGTATCTCGCAATTTTGTGTTATTTATTCATCACGCAATTGGAATTAGCCTTTAATGCAAGCGCCTGAATTATTTTTGGAAAAATAACACCAAACCTGCAAACTGCAGTGCAATGCCTGCATCATGGCGTTTAATCTAAGATGTGGTTGAAAGGGCTGGATCACAACGGCCCCTGTAATCGTCTGATAGCCCCCATCACACACACACACACACACACACACACACACACACACACACACACACACACACACACACACACACACACACACACACACACACACACACACACACACACACACACACACACACACACACACACACACACACACACACACACACACACAGGTCTAATTGTCTGCATGAGAGAAATCGGCCTACACACGTGCACATGCACGCACGCACGCACACACACAATCACATCCACAAACACCTCCTACCCCCTCCTGTCACACCCCACTTTAGAAAATCAACCTCTTTGCCTTTTGCGCTTTACCATTCCCTCCTAGGGCCCTGATTGGCTCAAATGGCTCCACGGGAATCGATTTGCTCAACCCAATCGAAACCAAGTGAGAGAAGAAGAAGAAAGAAGAAGAGAACACGCATAGTGCACACACAAGCAACCATAAACCTGATTTTCACCTAGCTTTGTTATTTTTTGTGGTTGCATTTTGCCGATATTTCCATTCAGAGCACGCCTCACAACAGGACAGAGGCTCAAATGTTTGCCCACCCAAACAATGAGGGGATTTGGAGGAAGGAGAAAGTGTTATTGTTGGTGGGAGTGGAGGGACACCATAGCTACCGGGTAACACACACATGATGAAGGACGCAGGCAACGTGCGGGCAAACACGCTACGGCAGAACGCAAAACACACACGGGCTGGTGAACAAACACACACACACACACACACACACACACACACACACACACACACACACAGATAAGAAACAGACAAAAGCCTCATAAGAGTACAAACTTTGTCTGCTTACACACACAAACATGCGCACACACACACGTACACACACAGGCTGATGCATGCTGCCAGTATTATCAGAGTGAATGGGAATAAGTGTGTGTGTGTGTGTGTGTGTGTGTGTGTCATAGAGAGATGGAGGAGGTGGTCAGCAGACCAAAGCCATCCATCTAGGGGAGCCAATAGTGAACAGCATAGGCTACAGGCTTCAGAGCACCGAATGCACCCGCACACACACACACACACACACACACACACACACACACACACACACACACAGTGTGCTGCCCTTGTGAGGGTTACAGCTCTCAGGGTGTTAAGATGGGGGAGCCCACAAACATCAATCTTTACCCAGCAGCCTTGCTTGACCTGCCCTCTGACACACACACACACACACACACACACACACACACACACACACACACACACACACACACACACACACACACACACACACACACACACACACACACACACACACACACCTCTTTCAACGGGTGACAAAATGCACACAGAGTTGCGCAAACTCAATCTCTCTCATCCTTCTTTTGTGCTCCTCTCTGTGAGCTTCTCTCCCTCTTTCTCTCTCCCCTCTTCCTCACTCGCTCTCCATCTTTATCTAATCCCCCCCGCGCCGTAGACACCTGCTACGGAATGCATCACACTAACTGATTGGCGCCTCTAAAAATGATAGCAATCACGAGGCAGCCGTCGAGCAGTGGACTAAAAAAAAGGGCCATGACCATTGATTTTTTTCGCTCGCATCTGCGTGAGTTATGGCGAGGCATTGTGCACAGGAGCTCCTCTGACTGCGAGACAAAAGGAATCGGGGGCCGAAACTAGACCCTGAGATGTGGGCCAGTCGATAGTCTGCGGCAGCGAAATGAAAACTCTCACTATGGAGGCGCGATGCAGGGAAAGAGAGGGAGATAAGAGAAAGAGGAGAGGAATGTAATGGTGTGGAGAGCGCGTGCTATGGCATGTCCATCTGTCCTCTGGTGTGTTTTTCAATGCTCATTGTGGCTTTCTAAATGGCTCCCGTTTAGTTTCAGGATTCCTAATCTCGTGACATGAGAGAAATCCTGCCTAAAACTGCCTGTGGGTTGTTTGTTTCTTTGTTTAAACTGGGCGAGTCAAACAGCAAAGTCTCTGCCAAGGCTTTTCAGAACACTGCTGAGCGAAATGAGGCCGGACACAATTGTCTCTATGTGATGTATGAATGGGAGCATCACACTCAGCAAACCTTCAAACCACGTAATGGGGACCACAGGATAGGGTCGCATACTGTACATTGCAATAGTTTGTCCCTGTAATTAGTCCTCCTATTTATACTGGCCATCAATATACCCCATTCCCTAATGATAGTGATGGGGGACAGAATTAGACTAAGACAAATGAAGTAATTATCTACATAAGTCAGTCTTTTCAGTGTATATTCTTTTCTTTGTGTTACTGTCAGCTCAGTAAGGAAACGCTGTCTTTAAAGGATACTAGGGTTGGGAATTATTGGGAGTGTCACAATTTGATTGTTGATTGAATGAATTGAAAGGGGCCACTGTTTTCATTTACTCGTGTCCTTACGCCACTGAAACTCTATACAAAATATAGCTGCAGTTAAGCTGAAGGGTCTTGATGAAGGCTGTTGTCTGACAAAAAAAGCAGAGAAAAGTGTGTGCCGGTAAACAGCTTCTTTTTATTTCAAAAAGGTATAAGAATAGTGAAATCTAACAGTAAAACAAGCAATCTCTGTCTGCTCATATGTATGTCTGTATGTATATGTATATGTATGTGTGTGTGTGTGTGTGTGTGTGTGTGTGTGTGTGTGTGTGTGTGTGTGTGTGTGTGTGTGTGTGTGTGTGTGTGTGTGTGTGTGTCCTTCACATATCTCTAGGACCGTTCATCCGCTCTACCTCACACTTGGTGGGTGTGTTGCTGGGGACCAAAGGACGTGCAGTGTCAGTTTGGACATGCGACATGTTGAATATTGATCAACTTTGAATAAAAGTGCTCTGTGCAGGGGGAGGGGGGGGGGGGGGGGCTCTAAAGACTAAATGGAGCACGTTGTGAGCTGCAGTTCACTGTAGCTGTTGGATGCTGGATATTCTAACGTTACAACCAAACTCTTCTTTACTTCCCTGGAGTCAACGAGCGATGACCGGTTCTCGACAGCAATGTCGGGGGGGGCCAGGTCCAAACGGGCTCCAAACGGGCACGCGCTCTGAGTGGTCACCGCAATAGTGAAAGTGTAGTATTGAGCAACGTCGCTGGTAAAAACAGAGGTTTGTCTACATGTTCTACATGTTCCGTCTCTGCAGCAGTTCCAGCAGAGACATCCACAACTATCCACAACTTTGTGCAGGTCTGTGGCGGCTGCAAACTAGCCAGACCATCAACCAGGCATAGGGAAGGTTCTGTTTCACTATTCTTTGGGTTGTGATACGAGACATAGAGACACTTGTTTTGGCTGACTTTATATCTCGAGATGGAGTGCACGCTATCAGGTAGTGTTAAGGTGTTGCTAAATATATGGATAAATATTTTCTTTTACATTTCATGAAGATTCATATGACAATAGATGGGAATAAGCACTGGGAGATAAAGACAAACACTGTAATATTTGTTTTAAAACAAATACCTCAACATGAATATAGAAATATGAATGTGGGATCTTTATGAAACACGGCAAATAGCTGAGCGATGCAGTTCATTTTTAGACATTGGTAAAATAAATCAAATCAACCTATGAGCTTCCCCTTGAGCTTTGAATGCATGTTCTGCTAAGGAAGACCATGGCCATGTAATGTGAATATGATGACCAAACAAGTAGAGTGATTTCACTGTTCATTTCATTCAGCTCGCCTGAAAAATGAAACGACTTAACTGCACTAGAGCCTTAAACATTTAACATATAACTCAATATTCCAAAGCCAAATCTGTCCCAAAGGCCTTTCAAGCCTCTGTTTGCAGTTTATTCTGGCTCCATGAGGAATCAGGCGTCCTGTCGTCCACAAATATATATTAACCATATCCAATCCTGCATGTAGGCACAGGAAGACAATTGTGGATGAAAAGGAATAATTGCACTTGTATCACTTGTACTGGGAGTGTGGATGTTCCCCAGCAACACCTACCAGGCAGCGTTGCTGTGGGCGCTGTCGTCTAGGTGACAGAGCAACTCCAGGGTTTGGGGGTTGTGGGCGGAGTCGTCAGGTGACTCATGGCTTCCTGTCTCCCAATCACAGGGCATCCGCCACACTGCCGCGCAGGACACCACTCTGCTGTCACTGGCTGAAGGGGGGGGGGGGGGGGGGGGGGACAACACACAGTCATTCACAGTCTGTTAGAGTACAGTGTGTGTGTGTGTGTGTGTGTGTACGGTGTACAGGCGCCAACGGGGTGACGTGGAAACACTTTCCCCCAAAATACACATCACAAATGAGTTATTTTGGCACATCTACACCAGAGCTGCTAATTGGAACCAGTGGAGTAAATGTAGAATTGATACAGTAATTGGACTAAAAGTTTGAGGCTGGAGGGTATAACCAATCACAGAGAGAGAGAGGAGAGAGAGAGAGAGAGAGAGAGAGAGAGAGAGAGAGAGAGAGAGAGAGAGAGGGCAGGAAGAGAGCGAGCAAAGAGCCTAATTTCTTTTTGGTGTAGATATTGACAGTGTGTGGGCAGGCGTCGGGCTATGAAACACTGGCGTTGGGCCTATTTGTCAAATTAAAAAGCAACGTTGTGCGAGTCCACGGGTTCTTGAGTGGTTTCAGACAACCGCGCACTTGGAGTGAGTGGGCAAGCAATCATCTTGAACAAAAGCCTTTGCTTGCTCACATACTGGAGTGCCGGCGGGAGGCAGTATGGAATACGAACACACTTGTGTGTGTTTATGCGTATATATGTTTTTCCATGTGCGAGTGTGTGGTGTGTGCGCAGCAGTGCATGGTGGGCCTTCTGAGCTTCAGCCCGGTCCAGAGTGGCTGTCATCCTGTGAACTCGAGCATGGAGAGCTTAGCTGACAGAGAGCGAGAGACAGCGAGGGAGAAGAGAGGGAGCAAGGGAAGAAGTTGCTGGGGGGGGGGGGGGTGGTATCTACCCCAGTGCACTCTGCTCACTATATGTATGACGCAATCTCAGACACTGGAAACATTTTTGCCCTAATTGACTCTTCTGTAATCTGATTGAGCAGTGAAAACAGGTTGAAAAGATAAAGACAGAAGCTACAGATCACAGTGTGAAGGTGAACCACCTCATCACCTGGAGATCCAGACAGAAGACAATGAAATGAAGGAACAACACTGTTCCTCTTTATTCACTCTTACCATCATTAAATACATTCAGTATACCGACTGTAGCTAGCATCGCATAGACGTGCCGACACTAGTTTATAATGTAGAAACTCGTAAACCATTGCACGAGAGTCTCTGGAGCAGTGCTGGAATAAAACATGACCATTGGTGCTGGAAGATGGTTCTTCTTGTTGTAATAATTTGGTCACTGCTGAAGTAAAAAATGTGAAAGTGACTGTCATGTATCAAAATATGAATGTAAGGACGACATGTCTCAACTAAACTGTTCCTTTGGCCACAACCAGTTGTACTGCCTCACTCGGCACTGCTGTGTAAATGAAGCACTGAAGTCTCCGTGAAGTTATGCAAGTAGAAGACCGCATTCCATAAATGCACGGATGATGTGCATGCAACCTTCAAAGATGTTCTCCTGCCTGACGGTGACTTTGCAACCGCTGCCCTTGTCCCTCATGTGAGTCATCATGTCCACACATTAGTATTGATTCTATCGCCGTCCAAACAGGACTTCTAAACTGCTGCCGTCGGTTATCGATCACCTGTTGAAGACAGATTACACGTTATGATTCTCAGCTAAACTGCATGAGGTCGTTACATGAGGAGACAGACAGGAAGAGCAAAAGAAAAGGAAGATGAAGTCAAAGATGGAAAAACAAAAAAGAAAGACGAGAGAGAGAGACAGAGAGAGAGGATGCACATCTCAGAGGCAGCGAATGGAGCCAGAGACAGAAGGAAACAGTAGGACTCACTTTTGTTATAGCAGGTGGTAAGCACAGCCTTATCTGCAGGACTGGCGCCAATGTGCCATATCTCCCCAGCTTGGTGCAGGAGGACATTCTTATTAATGATGTTATTCTCGTCATCAAAGTCAATGATGTGGATCTGGAAGAAAAGCAGAGACCGAGAGGAGAGATGTGTTGAGGATGAAGCTACGGTTAAAACACACACACACACACACACACACACACACACACACACACACACACACACACACACACACACACACACACACACACACACACACACACACACACACACACACACACACACACACACACACACACACACACACACACACACACACACACACACACACACACACACGCAGTTCAAAGCTCCGCTCGCTCCTCTGATTCCTTCCCTCAAAAAAAAAGAAAAAAGGTTCCTCTTTTTAACATGATAGTAAATGTAATTTCAAGGCAGGCATCTCTTTGGTTCTTTTTTTACCCCCCGTCAACTCCACACGGCTGAAGACTTTTCATCTTGATTTGGCCTTTTAAAGCGATTATTAAGACACTTTTAGAAGGAGTCATGGGAGTTCCGTTGGAGGAGTCAGAGGGAAAAGGAAGAACAAAAAGGAAATCGATAAAACTCATTAAATTTATTTAGATTTCTTTTGACAAATGGCCCTTCTATAAAGGGGCTGGGGAAAGGGCTTTAATTGGGTACTTCATTAAAATATTTCTTGTAAACAAACCAGATGGCAGCAGATGATAATTTAGCTATGGCTAAGCGTAATGTCGCTCTAATGTTTTGATCTGCATACGAGTATGACAGTCATGAGTAGGGCAGCAACAATACAGAAATACATTTCTTTGTTCACAGTTGAGGTGACCTCGAATAGTTGGCCATTCACCGGACTTTATTTGCCCGATTCAAATGACAATCTTCATCGAATTGTCACAGTGGCGGAAAAATGTGGTTATAAAACAAAGGTTCCTTCCATTCTGGCTATAAGACGGTGCTAAATGTCTGATTTTACAGATGCGCGGTTTCTCCCAATAAATTATCAGCACTCACATTAGAAAGTAGCACTGTCAGAGCGCTAAATATATTGAAATCATGAACAATTCGAGAAGGGAGGAGTGTAGAAGCAGCTGTTAAGGGCTAGCTTCTCTCTCGTTGTCGGCCTTTTCACTTGCGAGTCGTTTTCCTTTTATCTGTGGATAACTATATTGGGGAGAAAGTGGAATTGACCTTTTGCGAGACACGCCTTCAAAGTGGCCAATTGGCAGACTGGCCAATCATAGCGTAGCATCAGCCAGCTCTGACCAGGGTCTGACAACTATCCGGCTCTGCTCCATAGACTCTCATGCAATGGTTTCAAATGTTCTGCATTTAGTGGATTTGGAGCTCGTCATGGTTAAACGTTGTGTAATAGTGATACAGGTCACCTGGAGAGGTTGGAAGGAGATATAAGTTTCTCAAACATTAAAAACCTGTGGAGCCAACGTTAGCAGAGTACGTTAGCTATTTCATTGTCTTCTGTCTGGATCTCCAGGTGATGAGGTGGTTCACCTTCACACTGTGATCTGTAGCTTCTGTCTTTATCTTTTCAACCTGTTTTCACTGCTCAATCAGTTTGACATCCTGGATAAATCCTTTAAACACATATTGTAGACCTTTCTGTCTGCTTCTCTCTAAAATCACTTTTTAGTTTTTCAAAAGATTAGATTTCCTCAGATGGTGCGGTTAGTGACAGTGTGGGCTCCATGGTAGCTCTGACAGCTTGACTGAGTCGCAGGGTGTCACGCACGCGCGCACCAGCGTCGGAAATACAAGGGCAAAGGGCAAAACTGCCCCTAAGAAATATAAGTTTGCCCCTGATATCACTGGGAGAGGGGCAAAAAATGCCCCCATAATTTCCTCTAATGATAATTTAATGAACTTGTCAAAAAGATCGTAGCCGGTCCAGTTGCCATAGAATGTTTTTCACTTTCGCCTTGACTGACGTTGCGTGAAGAACCGAACGTTCTAAAGCAATAAATAAATGGAGCGCTTCTTAATCAGACCTGTGACTGCGAGACTGCGGTCAACTCAGCAGACACTCACATGTTAGTGCACCTATATGCTGAAATTCACGGTAAACGCATTCAAACGGCACAGATCGGGTGCGAGCGAAGGACTTAGCGGAAAGATTAATGTGAGACAACATCCGGTTTCTTCAGACTAACATCCGGTTTTCAGAATAAGATGCCAAAGAAGTATACATATTGCATAATGGAAATTAGATTAAATGAATTATATTCACATTAAGTTTTTCTCAAAAATTCCACACTGACTAATGCATACATGTTCAGGACAAAAATGGGTAATATCACAATATTTTTTCTCAATAATTCCATACAATGACTGATTATGTATTCAAGGCATCGTTGACTTAATAATTGTTAATAGTCGTTTAAAAAATGTAATAATAACAATAAATAACCACAAAGAAATAAGAATAAAATTGAATATGATTGTCTGATTTATGTTTTCTGTTTGTTTTTTGTTCAGAAAATCTAAGAAAACACTTTGAATCTGTAGACTACTGCCTAATAGTCTTATTATTGCCATTTGATGACAATTGCTCATATACTGTAAGCCTAATTAAGTATATTTATTATTTTGAACAAAGGTTAAATGTTATTTCACAAGTTTCAAAAAGTGCCCCCAATTCTTTTTAAATGCCCCTGGATTTCAGTCAGTGGGGGCAAAAATTGCCCCCTAAAAAATATGTCAATTTCCTACCCTGGCGCACACACACACACACACACACACACACATGTGCACACACACGCACACACACACTTCCTAGTCGGGTTCACCTTTATTTTGCAGTCTTAATGGACCATTTAAGGGAAAAGATCCCAAAACGCTGTATTCCCTGTGGTGTTAACAGGTGCTGTGGGTGTAAAAACCAACAATGATAGGTAGAAAACTTGAGTGACACCTTGCACAAATATTTAGCAAGAAGGGCCATTGAAGTCACTCTCAGTGGAGAACATGCTGTCCCTGATTGTCCATGATTTACTTCTTTGTGTTTCAAGCTGGGACATGTAATAAGGAGCCCCCTTGCTGTCTAAATCCAAGGGACTGACATCAAAACATATCAACATTTGCTGTCGATGATTTATAACTGAAACCCTTTCTTTCATAACTGTTGCTGTTTGTCCAGTTACTTATGTGATGAAGGCACCCTCTCTTTCCCTCAAACTCCATCAGAGCAGACTGGGCTTTTTCGGGGAGGGGGGGCTTAAAGAGACAGGCGCGAAAAACGGAGCGTTTGAGACGGAGGGTGAATATAGGTATATTCAGACAGTGTGAGGGAAAAATAAAGAGCTTTTTGAACGTTAAAGCATGGAAACGTATTTTAGTGGAAACCCCAAATTTAAGTATGAATCTGAAAATGAGCATGATTCGTCCCCTTTAACTTTTAAACTTGTGAACAGTTACACTTTGACTACTGTAAGGCACCAGACACACTTGCAGGTTCCCTTGAACCGGTGTAATGCAGTCTGGGCTGCACTTGAAAAAACATCGGCTGTCTAGACGTCACAGCACACAAGTTCAACAAACAGGCTAAACTTTTATCCATAAGAAGTTAATAGAAACTCCTCTTCACTGAGTTCTTTTTATTAGATGGAAATCTATTCTATGAGGGCCCTCCACTGAATGCAGTTCAGGGCCTACAATGCAGTAAAACAGTGAGGGTCTCAAGGTTTGATCAGACAATTAATGGCGGTTTCTCCCATAAGAGAGACACTTACAGCACCTTGGGGGACCGTTAATGGGGTTGCACTGGACAATAACTCCTGCTAGGCACTTCCACTCCCCTTCCCTGTACTACTTTTACAGGCTGAATAAGAGGATGAAAGGAGGGGGCGTGAAGAGGAGGAGGACAAGAGCATCGCAGCACCGGCATCCTTCAGTCTCCTCAAAGTCAGCTAGGCGGCTATTAACCTTGGGTTGGACTGCATCGAGCAAAAAATTATTAGGCAAAGTTATAATTTTATGGTGGTGGGGGAGCGGCACAAATAAATTCAGGCTGGCGGGACAGGGTAATTGGAGGGCCTAGTAATAGGGTCCCCCCGAATGAACCCAGGTGTGAGGGGAGAGAGAAGTTCCGGCCCTCCTCCCCCGGGTGATTTATCCCTCATTCTTCCAGGCTTGGGGAGTGACTCATAGCCTTCAGCCACTTGGGCACTCAGCGCGGCGCTTTTAATTATGTGCCGATGGTGGAAGGAATCCAGGCAGGGAAGGGGAGAGAAGAGGCGGGAGAGTGGGAAAGAGGGAGTGAGGGAGGGATAAAGCGGAGCTGGCTCGTGGCCCCCACTTCAGGGGCCTCTCCGCTAAAGCTCTTTAGCCGCCACAGATGACAGTAAGCGGGGCGGAGGAGTAGCGAGCGGGTGAGAGGTGCCAAGCTCGGCCGCTTTATCTCGTTAGCAGCCTTAAATGCCACGCCGACGTGCCCTCCTATTTGTCATTCCAGCTATTGGTCTCTGAGGGATTTGAGAGGTGCTCCGCGAGTTAAGAGAGACATTTCCACCCCGCATTACGCTTAATGGGAGGTGGAGAGGCCAGCAGGCTTATGGATACAGCAGAAGCCATCAGGGCTGAAATGCCCGTCGAAAAAACATTTCTCACGTTGCCAGTTCAAACTTGGACGGACCGAGCTAACCAATTGTTGGCAAACTTATGCAGAGTGGAAAAGACAATGAGCTTCATGAATAAAACAGACTGCACTGAACCTGCGATTCAAATGTGGGGTCGTCTCACAGAACATAACCTTAAAAGATGAATAATGATCCCTTCTCGATTTTACAGCTTTGAATGCTCTTTGACATGATACTATCAGAAAAGAAAGCACAAAGTATATTTATATATTTTACAGTTTGCTTTCTTATTGTTTTCAAAGTACATAACTTGAGTAATACAACATATCATGAATGAAAAGTGAAACAGCAATCCATTCCCACTAAAGACCTTTACACTCTGTAATAGCAATCTTGCAGGTTTGCATACCACACTGGGTCTATTCATTTTTGAGAAATGTTAGAGTGCAATGAATACACGGTGAATCGTAGACCTACAATGTAAAGGAAGAAAATATCCAAGACGCTTCCATGACAACGTTTCATAAATGCTGCAAAACAGAAACAAGTAGAGCCGTAGAGCTAGCACTGTGCCTCCTTAAAAAAAGAAAAAAAACAGATCAAAATGGTGGTTAGAATACTGCGTTGACGCGTGTATTTTGCGTCGTCTCACGCTCTATTGCAATTAGTTGGTTTGTAGACGTGGGCAGTAGTGTCAGTCACATTGAGAGATATTCTTCAAACAACATATCACGAATGAAAAATAACATACCAGCAAGAAGAAACAGCAATCCATTCCCACTATTCCAGATGTTCGTCAAACAATATGTCGTCCAACCAGATCTGAAGGCAAAAGTCTTGATACCTGTTCTCACTGTTGAATAACCTCTGGTTCTGCTGAGTGAAGCCGATGTGGAAGTGTCTTAAAACCTGCATTCTCTCTACTGACCACCAGGGGGCGACTCCTCTGGTTGTATAGAAGTCTATGAGAAAATGACTCTACTTCTCTCTTGATTTATTACCTCAGTAAACATTGTAAACATGAGTTTATGGTCTCAATCTCTAGTTTCAAGTCTTCTTCAATACAGCATGATGTTCATTTAGTAAATGATGGTCCATTTAGAGTCAAATAGACCATAAAGCAGGATATGCTTTAGGGCGGGGCTACCTTGTGATTGACAGTTTGCTGCCACTACCAGAGCCGTATGCGGCGTCTCTACGTCTCTATTCCAAATATGGTCACTTCCGTTCATGGCGAAGTTCATGGCGAAATCGACGAACTCAAGGCTTCAGAACATCAGTCCACAAACCAATGGGTGACGTCATGACGTCCACTTCTTATATACAGTCTATGGTTGGGCTACAAGCCTGCCGTTGGAGCCTCCTCCTGACTGCATCCCACTGCCTCCTGGATCTACGTCAAAGAATTGTGTCGTGTGCGCCTTTGTAGTCTTGACTCAATTAATTGTACAAGTGGAGACAGCAGCGCACAATTTGGGACAGACAATCAGTTGAATTTACAAAGTGAGTTTTAAGAAGACTGCCTACTTTCACATCTCTACACACCTAACCTAAGGCGTGCCACCGTAAACAGTGCTCGATTGTCCGATCGAGGCCTGGAAGCTGTAACAATATTGACACAGGCCGTTTGGTTGCCAAAGTTCAAAATTATCAGTCAGTGGACAAATGTAACAGTTAGTGCCGGGTTATTCTTGAAAAGTCAGACATCTTTGCAAGGCAGATGTGTTTAAAGAAGCTCGATACGGAATTCAAAGCATATCTATTGCCTCCACACGGCTCTCAACATGTCTGAGCTAGCGACTCGCAGCCAACGGTGCTAACAGCACTAACGGTGCAAACAACGGCAAAAGTGCTATCAGAGCGAACAGTGTTCACCTGTGGGGGAACCGGAGGGTGGGTGATACGCTCCGCTGTGACGCTGTTGGACGGGATGGCGTAATCAGCTGTAACGCTCTGCACTGAGGGCAGTGCAGAGCGGCAGCCATGAGCACCACAGGGAGACTCCCGCGCACTAACATAAAAAAAGGAAAAAAGCAGATGGAAGGCTCGACTCTACAGTAAGTGTTTGAAGGATTTATCCAGGATGCCAAACTGATTCAGCAGCCAAAACAGGTGAAAAAGATAAAGACAGAAGCTAAAGCTACAGATCAGTGTGAATTTGGCGTGAAACAATTAAATAAAGACCAACGGAAGAACATTTACACCTTTCTATTAGATTTTAGCATAGTCGTGGTAGCAGCAGTAGAAGTAGTAGAAGTAGTAGTAGTAGAAGTAGTAGTAGTAGTAGTAGAAGTAGTAGAAGTAGTAGTAGAAGTAGTAGTAGTAGTAGAAGTAGTAGTAGTAGTAGTAGTAGTAGTAGTAGTAGTAGTAGTAGTAGAAGTAGTAGAAGTAGTAGTAGTAGTAGTAGTAGTAGTAGTAGTAGTAGTAGTAGTAGTAGTAGAAGTAGTAGAAGTAGTAGAAGTAGTAGTAGTAGTAGTAGTAGTAGTAGAAGTAGTAGTAGTAGTAGTAGTAGTAGTAGTAGTAGTAGAAGTAGTAGTAGTAGAAGTAGTAGTAGTAGTAGTAGTAGTAGAAGTAGTAGTAGTAGTAGTAGTAGTAGTAGTAGTAGCATGACAATGTTAGGGCGGACACTAGGGCTGCACAATTAATCGAATTTAATCGCGATCACGATTAAATGAGCATGATCGTCGGCGATATTGACGTTTAAAATGCGTGCTCTGCTACATATCAAATCAAGCGCTTCCTCAACTAACAGTCAGCCAACCACCAGGGGGGGAACGAGATGGGAGGTGTCATGCACGCACCCTGCAGCGGCAGCCTCAAAAAAAGTTCTGTCTGCAGTCGACTCCGGTATTAGTAGAAGAGTAGAGAGAGACAGACAACAGAACAGAGAGCAGACGGTCACGGGTGTCGTGTGAAAGGTAAATCAAATGTCAGGAGCAGAAGGCGAGGAGCTAGTCCCTCGAAAAGGATCATCATCAGTTATCTGGAAGTGTTTTGGATTTAGGGCAAGTGATGAAACAAGAACAAATCATATGCACTTCTCATCTCTCAAACCAGAAAATGTCGACAGGCTGGTGTTTCACACCAGTGTGGTGTAACACCTCGTTATTGCCTTTTCTGCATAGGCCTGAATTGTTTTCATTTGGTTGCATTCTGTGATGGCATATTTATTTTTAGTTAGCCCTTTATTTTGGGTAAAAATTGTATTTATATTTTGAAGAACCGTATAAGTTTTATTTTGATGCAAAGACGTGTACATTAGCCAGAATGTAGCACAACAATGGAAGTGGAAGCAGTGTTCTTGTTCATTTAAATGTGAAAGTGCAATAAAAAGATGTTGTCCCTAAAATTAATGAATAATCGTGATAAATAATCGTGATCTCAATATTGATCAAAATAATCGTGATTATGATTTTGGCCATAATCGTGCAGCCCTAGCGGACACAGATGGCAATATTCCCCCAGTAAAAGAACGTTCTCTCCATTCATTAGTTGGTCCAGTCAGAGATACTGAGGGGAAATGACACAAAGTTGAAGGTATCTTTAAGGCTTTTGAGAAAACGTTTGGGGCTGAAGCTGCGGAAGCCTCTGGTTTTCTTGTGTTTCAGCTCTGTGCTAATGCCAGAATGGAGGGAAAGTGTTAGAAGGAGTATGTTCAGCTACTGACGGAGTGGAGTAAGAAATCACACAGATCGACTGGGATGCATTGTCACCATTCCCAACAAGCACGTATTAGACTCGCTACACAAGACTTGGATTGAACGGAGTCTGTATTTGGTGCCAGACCGTTTTCACACCGAGGTCTGCCAGAATTTTTTTTTTTTCAAGGCAGAAATATGCGTGTGTGTGTGTCTCTCTCTCTCACACACACACACACACACACACACACACTCTCTCTCTCTCTCTCTCTCTCTGAGAGCTAATTATTTCTCCCCCGTTTAGAGCCAACTGTTTCTGTCATCTGTCTCTATAATGACCTCTGCAAGATGTGCATGCATGCACACACAGCCCACTCTCTCCCCTTTTCTACAAGCACACAACACTCACACATACAGACTTTTGCAGAGAAACAATACATGAACACACAACTTAAATGCTCTACTATTTAGTTGCAGTGGGCGTTATGGGGGACAGAATGAGCTACACCTGCAGTCCCAAAGTCCTGCTCAAAGAAATGGATTGATCAGTTGACACAAAATACATTTCATTTTGATAACCGTTTAATAACCACTTGGCGCTGAAAGACAGAAAATTCATCCATAACTACAGTATTTTAATATATCGTTTTGATAGTATTCAAGAAAAAACTGTAAACATTCACTGGCCCCAACTCCTCAAATGCAACCTCTGTCACTGTTCCCTGATGTTTTATAGAGCAAACAATAAGTAATTCAATAACAGCAGTTTTGGTTGTTTTATGTTTAAAATGTCACAGTCCTCAGCTTTCATACGCTGTGTTCAGCGTCTCATATGTGAAGACTTTAGCACACATCACATATCTTCGGGTTGTGGACAAATAAACTAAATGATGACGTCAACTTGGGCCATGGGAAATTCTGACGGGCATTTTGTATTATATTAATAAGTCATTCATTTGAAGCTGCAACTAACAATTACTGTGTTTGTTGATTATTCGGTGGATTCTCTTTTTAAATGAATTGTTGGGTCTGTAGCACACAACAACAAATCCCAAGGTGACATCCATTCATCCTTCTTCTTTAGTCCAAGTAAGATATTCAATTACCAATAATACAAATGATACAAATTGAAGAGGCTGGAAGCAGAAAATATTCAGTTTCTTCTCAACATCGATTATCAAAATTGTTGTAAATAATTTGTTTAATAATTGTTTTGAATCTGATTGTTTCTGCACTAAACTGATTAATCAGCAATCTTATTGTCAGATTAATCAACAGTCAAAATACTCCAAAGCACACATACACAATCCACAACACCACAGACGGAGACCTTCAGGCTATCTAAACGCTAAGGAAGAAAAACACAGCAAACTAACCGCCACCCAGTCTACACGTAATGGCAACCGTGGCTACTGCTTCTTCGGCACTGGCAATTCATAGTACGAGTAGAAAAATAAACAGAACACCAGCAATGCAAGGTTACAAAAATTGTCCGTTTGTAAATACTATACTCATCAGTTGTGTTTTTTGAGTTTTCCGATACTTTAATTTCAATACTCAAGTGTATGTATTTCATTTTTTAATATTTGACATTTGCTGTTCTGTACAAATCTTCATCATGTAGAGGGAACCAGAACGGGCCCTACTTTGCTGATTATATATGCGTATGGTTCATACACTGATTTTCCTGATTTTAAAGAATTCCTTGAGGAAAGAAAGAGTGGACTGACATATTTATGTTCACACACCACAGAAAAACTAAAGTGTCTCACAGAATCCTGATCTTTGGGTCCGTTTATGATTCACATCGTATGGCAACATCACCCTAATAAACAATACAGCTCCATCTCTCTGATTGTCTCCTGACTGAAATCAGAACTGTTGGATCTTAGGTTGAGGTCTTGGCATTCAGGGCAAAAATAAAGTTTTTAACTTCCTCCAACTTTTTTTTTCTGAATCTAAATCGGCCCCTCCAACTTCATGTCATCATGTTGGCCCATGTCATGCTTAAGAGTCCTCTTTGACTCTGATTTGAATTGTAAATCTGAAATGTGATGCATGAGGTTATTTGGTCATGCTTTTAACATATTCTAAAACAAGTCTGTCTGTCTGTCTCTGACCTGGAGAAAGTTATTCATTTCATTGGTTCATGTATTTCCTCCTGAGTAACTCTAGCTCCTCTCACTCTATGCTACATGTTATACCACGGCCAAAAACAATGTAATCATCTGCAATTGATTAAATAGGATCTTTACATTTTAAAAGCTTCAAAGGCTTTTCATTTAAAAGAACTTGAGATCTTATGACCCACGAAAGCTTACTGACAACTGAAAGCTTACTCCATCCGACTATATTTCTGATATCTAAATATCATATATCTACTGTCTGCTCATAAGAAAAAAACTCTACTCTCAGCTACATTTGCAGTAAATGGAAAGAACAGAACTCCAATTGAAACCCTGTGCAGCAGCCCCTTATGCATCTTTTACACAGCATCTTAAAATGAACTAAAATCACATCTCTGAAACTTTAAACTGATAATAATTAAAATGAATACAAGTGCATTCAGGGCGTGTCCAAATCTACTTTTGCTAGTTAAAGGGCTCATAATCTGGGCGCAAAGTAAGGGACAAAAAGGTTGTAGTTAGTCTCTTGCCTGTAATGTTAATGTAATGTAATCATAGCTGTGTGTTTAAATTAAACCAATCATCACCCATTCCCTTTAAAAGCCAGGTTGGCCTGCACCTGGCGCATCGCTATTTAAATGGCGGATTCTGCAAACTGGAGAAGCGAGCGGCAGTGAAAATGTAGTTTTTGAAAAGCTGAATATCTTGATAGATAAACATGTTGTTAATCACATCCCTCCTTTTTCCAATAACCCTTGACTTTGGGACTTTACATCTATCTGGAGTTATTGGAAAATACCAGCTTTAACCACAGGGAATAGACATGCAAAATAAAAAGCTGAGCCACATTCAAATGTTCATTTAGAATTCAGATGACAACGTTATGAATGAAGCTTCGAAGCATCCATCTCTTTAGTAGGCAACAGCCCTAGAATTGTCTTATATTGATGAGTTTCATATTCTGATTACGAGGAAACTCGGTTTACTATTTCTCACTGTCCATTGATGGGGGGTGCCGAGTCTGGAGGCTGCATTAAGCCTTGGTTACACTCCCTACCTGCGTGAGTGCACTGTCCACACAAGGCGTAAAAACAGTGGACTCATCACTAGAAAAAAACATGTGTTGGGAGATCCTCTGAGTGTTGTGTTTTCCTTAACATGAATACAAACGTGTTCACCATAAATTGGTGCACAAACATTCACCAGAATGCAGGAAATTAAGTGCTTGACCCTCAAAATGTCCATTGTGAACTTGTAGGCACATCTATATTTCTGAAGTATGCGCCCTTTAAGCAGCAGGAATGTATCAGGTTCTTATTGGTCAATGGTGCAAACGCTTTCTGCTGCCTCAAGATAGAAAGCACCAACAATGCGCCTGACCACATCGAATTTTAAGACCAACACACCCATGAGAGCACAGACGGGCAGGAAATGTTGCATATTATACCTTTAACCTACATGTATATTTCAAATGTTCTATATTGTATGGTGAGCATATGCAACATTGTGTATTGCCAAAGAAGAAAGGGTCACGGCAGGATACTTGTTCGTTTTATTATCATCAAAAGACAAAGATAATTGAAAGAGATGTGTGGGGACACAAACCATCACTGTGAATTCATGAGCAGTAGTAGAAATAGAGGGTGCCTGTGGCCTGCCTCCTGTTGCATACAACTTCCTTCCCATCCGGCTTTAAATTGCATGATGATTATGATATCTGCCATGAACGGGTTTTCTTACCTGGTTGTCAAATTTCAGTGACTGTGTGCCCACAAGGAAACGAATGGCATCAGTTTCAGCTGTCTGGGCAGTAAGCGCTCGTGCCTGCAAATTAGATGCAAAATAACATCACTGTCAATTCACATGAGCACGTTTAGCAGAATAACAGAGTAACGTTTAGAAAAGCTAAGAATTACTAATAAGTGAAACAGAATAGAATAGAGCTAGCTTTCAGTCAGCTAAATAGTAAAGACAGCTACCTTACCTGGAATTCCAGACCATAAATAACAGGAGCGTCGTCCTCCATTATTCAGTCTGTTGCCAGAGGTAGAGCTTTCTACTCTTTTTTGTCTTTTAATAGTCGTCTTGCGATAAGGAAAACACTACAACAATAATCTAACTGCAATACGTATTGCTCCAAACCAACACAACACAAGTAGCTGCACTTCCGCGATTTAAAACCTGGTAAAAAGAAGCGTGCGACTAAAATACGTAACGACTGCTGTGCAGCATCGTGTAAGCTTATAAAAGTACGTAGACGGAGTCAAGAATACTAAAACATCGGTGGCATGAAATTTGTCCGCTCTGGAATACCGTACGTGTAGGTTTCCTTTGGAGGTACGCATGCGCACTAGGGTTATATCTGTCAGTGCAGGAAGGTAAGAAACATGATCGTGTTTGTGTTTTAGTTTGTAATTTGTTGTCTGTCTTTGCGTGTTGATATTTTTAAACCCGTGCTATGGCTCGTGCTTTATAAAGTGCGGACAGCTGTAAGTCAAGCATTTATTTGACATTGTCAACCAGCTGCTCAGCTAAATTAGCGTACAATAGCCAACCGGCTAATGTAGCATTAACGTTAGCAAAACAGTACAACAACCCAGAGATGTCTCGGTTAACAGCCTTCGTGACAGGGCATTACGCCTGAATCAAAGGTTTGGTGTAGCGTTCTCTGTTTACGTATCGTTAGCTCAATGCTGACGATAATAACTTGTAAAAACTGCGTTGCTTATAGTGACAGTAAGTGACTCAAGAACAATGTGTTGTACAATAACGCACACAATATTTGTCCGCCACTGTTGATATTAAATCATAAAGGTAATGTCATTTATTAGTGTGTTGAATTGTCAGGAGCAGTAAGATGGATAGTGGGGATTCTCCTGCTCAGCGGCCAGTCACGTTGGACATCACAGCGGAAGACGTAACCAAGGAAGCCCCGGACCCTCCGGAGCCAACCACCAGCCGGACACCCTCCAGAGACCTTGTTCCCCAGGTAGACAGCATCGACTTGGGCGGGGACTTTGTTACCCCCCAGGAGGACAGCAGTGCTACACCCTCAGAGAGCCTGATGGGCAAGCTCAACGACCAGATGATGGAGAGCGTCATGATTTCTGACTCCCCTAATAACAGTGAGGAGGATGACGTAGCTCCCATGGACTCCTTTCTGGATGGAGTCGAGGAGGAAGAGGATTCACTGCAGACATCAGGCGACAAAGAGCAACAAAGTGAAATCGGACAGAATACAACTGAGATTACATTTTCACTGGAGGAACATGAGGAAGGTGGTTCTATGGAGAAAGCAGACGAGGACACAAAGGAGCAGGCAGACGCACAAGAGCAAGTCATAGCCTGTGTTTCACTTCAAGGTGACGCACAGAGCCCATCTGAACTTAACAGGGGGGAACCAGCACCACAAGAAGCTAAAGGGACGAGCCCAAAAGACCACCCTGTGCCGGTGTGCACCATATTCAGCCAGGGCAACCAGCCGAAATCTCTTGTGCCTGATGGCTTCCAGCCCACCCTCATCAAGAACCAGCCGAAATCCCTTGTGCCTGATGGCTTCCAGCCCACCCTCATCAAGTCCCCCAGCTTCAGCATGGGGAGTGGTGGAGGAGGCAGTGAGGCAGTGACCCCCAGCAAGCTGACGGCCCCCCTCGTGTGTCAGCCCAGCCCCAGCCTCAGTAAGTTCTTTACTGACAATGGACAGGTCAACCCAGCCTCCGACTTCTTCGATTCCTTTACCGTCCCCTCCTCCTTCATCTCCGTTTCAAACCCAAATGCTGAGATCCCTCCCGGCCCAGTAGCCGTAGCCCGCACCCCTGAGCGCCAGCTCTCTTCGACCTCCTCCACCCCTGGAGGACCTCTGGACTCTGGTGCTCCCACCCCTAGTTCAGTGTTTGGCCCTGCCCCTACGGAATCTACCGCCAAGGCCCAACTTCCTCCACCCCAGGCAGCCCCAGCTCCAACTCAAGCCGCCGCCCCGGCCACTCAGCCGCAGCCCTTCAACCAGCTCCAGGCCGTGTTCTCGGGCAGCGATGACCCATTTGCGACGGCGCTGAGCCTGAGCGAGGTGGACAGGCGCCATGATGCCTGGCTGCCATCTGAGGAGACCAGGAAGGTGTTGATCTCTGTGGCCACCCAGCAGTACAGCCCAGCCTACGTAGAGACCAACAGACTCACCATGCCTGGACTCAAGTTCGACAACCTTCAGGTAGGACAAGCACTTAGGCAGTAAAATGCTCATCATAAACACGTCTTTAGATAGCCCTGGGATGTCATTCAAAATAGTGATATATGTTGGCGATGGATGCCTTTTATTTTTTAAAGGGGAATCAACCAGAGTTAACACCTGAAGTTCACGTTACTCATCATAGTACTATAGTACTGTGGTAACAGTTGTTTGAGTCTTGAGACCAGACATTTTAAACCAAAAGCATGCATTACAGACGAGATTTGTGGAGTTTGAAAGTCGCTGACCACACCGGCATCACGTCAACAAGTGTCATTCATTCAAGGTGGAAAAGAACTGCCATGTCACTTAAGGAGAGAAACTGGAAAAAGGCAGAAAGGCTGTTGTGTAGCTGGTTAACTGAGACTTTCACACTGAGATTTGAGGCAAAATTGAATAGTGAATATTCACTGTGGTGTGGTAAATCTGTAAATGATGCTACTACGAGACAGTTACTGGCTGCTGATGGATGGCTAGCTTGAGTGGGAGGCTGCTGAGCTACAGTCATAAAGAATAACAGCGTCTAACTAAATGTCAGCTTAAAGATCAAACCGTTAACGGAAAAAATGATTAGACATGTCATTAAAACAAATGTTTGTTAAACAAGAAATATATGCATGCATACAAACCCAAACACGTCAAATTGAGTTGCATCATGGGTAATGTAGGATCCAGTGTTTGTGGGGCTTGACCCACACCAGGGACAGAAAGTCCAGATGCCTCTGCTGCTTTGTGTTGGACCATTTTAATATTCACTTTGTGGAAGTGCAGAACAAAATCATTGTACAAATCAGGAGAACACATACTGCTAAAACAGGGCCTTTATTTAGTTATGAATTATACATGATGATTTTCAGAATTGTGTTCATTAAATAAAAGATGTTTCTTACATTGATTTGTTGTACATCTGAAACGGGAATTGTTATCATTACTATTATATTTAAGGCTGCAACTAATGATTATTTTCAGTAGCGATCATGCTTTTTTTGCTCCAACCAACCGTCCAAATTTATATAAAAAGAGAGAAAAGCAGCAAATCGTCCCATTGGAGAAGATAGAACCTGAGAATATTGCAAAATTGTTGCTGATTAATTTTGTGGGGATTGCCTCATCAATTATTCCATAATTAGTTTCAGCTCTAGTGAAATATTAGGGTTGGTCAGAATCAACACCCTAATCAGAAGACCCAAAGTAACAAACCGTACTAATGATGGAAACGCTTACAAGGCAATGTCTCTGGGTTATTTCCTGCATTGTTTTAAAGATTGCAGCGCCTATAATCTACGTATTATGGCATTTATTAGCATAGAATGACAGTGGCTTCAGTCAGAACTGCTCTGGCACAACAGATGCCGTGTCACTTGTCTATAAGCACATGTAGATAGACGGGCACCTTTCCTTGGCTCATGTGTCACCATATCATGTTGACGTCTCACAAACATCCTCTGAGCTCCCTCAACAGCAACGTTTATCCGTAATAACAACCCTGATGAAACATCAATTCACTTATTTATTCAATTGAATCTTATGTTGTACGTGCACCTCCCAGCTTAGATTGTGTTCATTCTGCCCTCAGTGTGTTTGAATACCTGCTTGAATAAATGAATAAAAATCAAGGTCCCCCCCCCCCCCCCCTGTCATCTTGGTGTGAAAAGAATTGTGAATGTGTTAAAGTAAATGATGGCCATTCCCATGCTACCTTATGTCTTATGTGGTATTGCAGCAGTTTTTGGGTTGATACAAGTTGTTACACAGATTTGCTGCTAAATTAAAAAATGTTTGACCATATTTAAGATTAGATAGAAATGATCAAATTACCACATTAAGACACCAAGAAGTCCTTGTTGAACACCATAGAAAAAGTCATGCTGCAATTTGGTTTCTAAAACATTTAAGGTAATTGCATTTTTCGGCGACTGGATGGCAAGTACCTCTGTTCTGGAAACTGCTCAGAAACCCTCTTACTTAAAGCCATTCATCCTCCAATGTGCTCGGTCTCTAGTTTGTGGTTGTAAAGTTTCATGTGGCTGTGTTCATTTCATAGTAACCTCAAGTTTCAAAATATGATCTAACTACAATGAAATGGCTAGTAAGGGGCCTATCATCACCACACATGAATACAGTCAGACCTTTTGGTTCCACAAGAGTCTCAGCTTTCCAGTTAAACCCAATTTATGCAATTTCAAGACCCAGTATGCAGAAATATTCAAATACACCAGTTTTTGAAAGGTGAAAATGTCGCATTTATACTGCATCCAAAACCAGTTTTTATACCCCTCCAAACTGCATGTGGTTATCATAGAGTGGGCATGTATGTAAAGAGGAGACCACTCTAGCTTTAGATACAGCCTCTTAAAGACGGTAATGTCGGGTCTTAGAGGTGTAATGTAGAGTAAGTACTGATCTGATAGTATTCAGGTTGTTAGTGTAAACACCAGCACAACAACTCTCTATTCAGGGCTTTTGCATGATGTTGACTGCATGTGTGTGTGTTTTGCTGCAGGGTGACGCCGTCAAAGACTTGATGCTTCGTTTCCTGGGAGAACCGGCAGCGATGAAGCGTCAGGTCCTCACCGCCAACTCTGTGGAACAGTCCTTCACAGGCCTCAAACGTCTCATCGTAAGTCACTCACTGCATGACTGCCGCTAGTTCCTTCATGTTCACCTCTGAGGCCCAGAGCATCATTTACTGTGCCTTCATTGTTGTAGTGTAGTCATCATTTAGCTTTGGTGCTCATTTATTTTTTTCATGATTTGCATGCAGTTGGAACAACCTAGCAGATTGATAGTTCACTCCTGACCCTGGAAACTGCTGTTGACAAAACCACCTCCTCTCAAGGTCCACTTCTGAGCTTGTGCCAGAGCTTTAAAGGTGCTTAATAAGAGATTGGAGGCATTTTCATTGCCTTGCTACGGCTCTAGCTGGCTGAGCCGCCGGCTCGCAGCTAACCGTGCCAACAACAGCACTGGCAGAGCTAACGGTGTTTACCTATTAGGGGGCCCGGAGGGTTGGTTGCTACACTCTGGACACCGTTATCAGCATTAATGCTGTATGATGGCAGTACAGAGTGAGGGCCGCGAGCTGAACCTGATCTCACGGTGTGCAGCAGCACATGAGTTTAGCTTAGTTGTCATGTTCAGTGTTTTCACTATTCTCAACCTTTGCAGTTTCATGACAACTGAGCTTTCTTCATCTCCTCATGAGGAAAGTGTAATACGGTTGAAAACTCCACAACAAGTGCGTGTGCTTTGTCGACAGCATGTTTAAGGCAAATCGTATGTATGAGAGAAATGTAATGCAACTTAGTGCAATTCACAAAAACAATAAGAGGGGGAAAAAACTTGCAAAACAAATGCAGTTATACACGACAACAATGACAATATTCCCCAGGAGCGACGCTTTTATTCTATTCACTGAGACAAAATGAATGCTGGTCCCAAAACATAGATGATTCAAATCTTCAGTGGAGGAGCCCTCCAATCAGACCTCATGTCGTCTTAGGCCTCTGTTTTTTTACCGCTGCCTCTTTGAACACAGAGCGTGGCAGGGTACAACTTGATCTGACCTCGAGTTCTTTCCTAACCGTAAACCTGCTACAACGCTGTTTCAACAGCGCTGTAGCAGCAGAATGGAGAGACGCTCTGTTGTTGTTACTGTCGACTTATCTATCACTGAGCTACTGTACGACCAGCATGCCCACTTTGTTGTTTGATGTTTATTGTCAATGTTTGGACATTAAGGGCACTAAACTGTTACGGTGAAACTCCATTCATGACGTGAAGGCCTTAATGGGAGTCTAGTGTGGGGTGTCTGCTGTGCAGGTGACTCAGATCGAAATCGGGGCCAAAATGAAACACTTGATTGGCACACTGGTAAAGATAATGCTGAGTATTGTTTTAGTGCAGCAGCTGCTTTCAGAGAACATTTCTTCTCTTTCTGGAGGTAAATGACAAATCCAGCGTTGGGTTACTACAGTTTAACATCCTGTGGTTTCAGCAGCATGCGTGACCTTTTGGCAGTTGGCCGGTACAGTCACCGTCTCTACTGAAACTGCCAGGTGGTGAGGCCTCAGCCGACTGAAAACAGTGAATTATTCGTCTCCTTTTCTCCTCATGTTCCGTTCCTCTGCTATTCTTTTGTCAAGCATAAAGGCCCGTCTTTCTCTGTGACTGTGCAGTCCCGCCTCATTCCCTTTCTAGCTGCCATCTATCTATCTATCTATCTATCTCTCTATCTATCTATCTATCTATCTCTCCAGCCCTCATGCGCTCCCTCCATCATAACTTCTGACCCACAAATGACCCTGAGAGACAGTTGTTATTTAAAACATATGCACAGCAGACCGTGTGATGGAGGGAGGGGGAAAGAGGAGAGGAGGAGTGGAGCGATGGAGAGGTGGGGATCCACTCGGCACACAAGTTCTTTTCTCCTGCTGTGCCCATGTATTATGCATGGGACTACTGTGCATATTTCAAGGGCCTTCTGGACTTGGTGTGTGTGTGTGTGTGTGTGTGTGTGTGTGTGTGTGTGTGTGTGTGTGTGTGTGTGTGTGTGTGTGTGTGTGTGTGTGTGTGTGTGTGTGTGTGTGTGTGTGTGTGTGTGTGTGTGTGTGTGTGTGTGTGTGTGTGTGTGTGTGTGTGTGTGTGTGTGTGTGTGTGTGTGTGTGTGTGTGTGTGTGTGTGTGTGTGTGTGTGTGTGTGTACACACACACACACAAGCTGGTACTTTCAGCTTGCAGTCAACTGCACTATATGGTGTAGGTGAGTGTGTATGTGTGTGTGTCAGTGGATCATACGCGGTCTGCCAATTGGTGTGGGTGGCTCCCTGGAGCAAGAGGCAGCAAGAAAGGAGCAAGACAGTGAGCCAGAGAGGTAACGCAGGCCTACAGGAGGGATGTCAAGGAGTGACGAGCACAGACGGAAAGAGAAGGCAGCGCTCTGTGTGTGAGACGTGTGGAGGCAGAGGAGGGCTTCAGCTGGCCCCGAGCGCACACGCTCACGTTTGACTTTGGGAATGTGGAGAGAGCTACCGTGGGTTCGGGTCCCTACACGCGTCTGATTAGACTTCTTGATTGTTCGTATTAAATGAAACATTAATGTCGGCGTCTTGTGCGCAACACTAGATGACAAAAAAAGTCTTTTGACATTTGCTCAAGGGTCCTCTGGTTACCAACAACAACAACAACAACAAGCTGTCATTTCTCCTCCAACTCCAGGTGGAAATGTGCATTTATATATAATGCGTACCCAAATCACAGGGCGGATACCTGCATTATATTTGCTCTGTGCTCTCTGAGAGCCCCCCTCTCGTTATTATATACTTTGGTTTATTACCAATTGTTTCCAAACCTAACGACATTCCCACCATTCTCAAATGTGCTCTGTGTTTACTGCTAATTAGCAAATGTTAGTAGCGTACCAACACGCTGAAATAAGATAGTGAACATGGCAAACGATACCTGCTAAACATCAGCATGTTAGCATTGTCATTGTTAGCACGCTGCCTGTGGTATTCATCTCAAAGCACAGCTGTACCTACAGTATATGCACAGGGTCACAGAACTACTAGCTTGGCTGTCAAAAGTCAAAAGTAGCTGTTAGCTGCTAAACGTACCACATTTTCAAGTTCCTATTATCAGTCGTGTCATGAAGAAACACAGGACTACAGTTTTCTCTTTGCATTCTTACATGCTCATCTGTGATGTCTTATGTTTCCTTCTTAATAGCATTACAAATATGTGGAAAAGGCCTTTTGCCTTGATGAATATTTAGCCACCATGATATATTCCACTTCATGCCTCCTTATTGCAAATTACCACATGAGCCATCAGGCATCACCAAAGCGAGGAAAACCAGTGTAATGTGATACCGGGAGTCCAGCGATCACAATGGGCTACAGAGCAGCTCTCCAGATTCTAATTCAACTACACTTCAATACGGCTGGTGATCGGGACTTGATCCCATGGGTCTTTAGCTGAACGACAACATCTCTGCATCACCTAATAAGGAGCTCTGTTTGCTCTTGGTTAGGGATGCTCCACTGTCTGACTAGAACAAATGTACATATACAACATTTAAACATTCAACATTGTGTTTTCCCTGATACAAACAGAGCGTTGTTTGTAGTAGGGATGTAAATAATGTATCGTTTAACCAACAATACGAATTTTGACAGATTGATGCTGTTACACATGAAAGAAATATTGAAAATTAAAAGAATTAGAGGAAAAACTCCGAGGAGCAGCTTGCTGTTTAAAGGGCAACAGCTGGTCCACCTTATAGGTCAGCCCACCGACTGTGCCTCAGTGGTAGAGCGGCTCGTCCTTCAATCAGAAGATCCAGTACGCGTACGCTGGTACATGTCGATGTGTCCTTTGGCAAGACTCTTACCCCAAATTTTCACACATGTCGGAGGCTGTGCCTGCGGTGTATGAATGATTAGAATGATGGGCAGGTGGCACCGTGCATGGTAGCATCAGTGTATGAATGGGTGTGCATGGGTGAATGACATGTAGTGTGACAGCGCTTTGAGTACAAGTCCATTTACCATTCATAGCGATTGTATAGGAGCACAGTATCGGGGCCCCGGTGCATCCCTAGTCCCCCACGTAACCGCTTTGCTGACATAATAATCATTGACCCAGTCACTCCCACTGAGGAAGTGAATCAGACGCCATCTGCCCTCTCAATCTACTACCATTGAATTCATATGATTTACTTCTCAATAACTTCTGAAATATCCAAACTTCTGAGATCAAACAAACTCGCAGATCAAAGTTGTCTGAGGGGGGATGCATCTCGGTAGGCTGGGAGGGGAAGTTGGAATGAGGATGTGCACAAGCAGAGTGCACATGTGCACGAACACGTGGTCACGTACATACACAGAGAAGTGGACGTGTCAGTAAGCATGTGGCCACCAAAAGTGTGACCTGTCGCAGCTGGATGTTGTCAAGACAGCTGATCAAGTGTGAGCATGAGCGTGTCATCCTTCCCCTGTGTGATTGCATTCACACAGGGGATCAAGTCCTGTGTGTGTGTGTGTGTGTGTGTGTGTGTGTGTGTGTGTGTGTGTGTGTGTGTGTGTGTGTGTGTGTGTGTGTGTGTGTGTGTGTGTGTGTGTGTGTGTGTGTGTGTGTGTGTGTGTGTGTGTGTGTGTGGCTATGAGCTGGCAGAATGAGTCATGCTGCAGAACCAGAGTGTGTCTGCGCCCACTGCCACGGCACACTCCCTCTGTCCTTACATCCATACACACACACGTGCACAAATGAACATTGATTACGCTCACAACACACGAGAGACTTGTAACTTAAGTCAAGAGTAACTTAACCCCCGAACCGGCTGTAAACCAATGTCTATGGTATTAAGTGTTGTTGTTGATGGATTCAGGACCAGGTCTACATATGGAGTTATAAATGTATGCATTGCGGCTGCCCTCTACAGGCTGATCTGGAGGCAGGTGACATATATGGAGCCAGTTGTCCTCATCAGCCCCCCCCCCCCCCACCTATTAAACCAACGTGCTCTGTAGACTGTGGCGAGGAGTATTAGTAAAGAGTAGCTTTTAAACTCTCAATTAGCCTGTGAATCTCTTTAGCTAATAACAGGCGCTAGTGCTAATCGCTAGCACACACAAATCCCAGCCTTGCCTGAGCCGAAGTTGTCGCTGACTTCACTTTAATCAGCAGGTGGCAAGCACGACACAGGAGCTTGGTCTTGGTCTTGAGGAGTTGTAGCATTTATTCACTCTCTCTCTCTCTCTCAACTGCACACACTCGCTATCGGGATGCAGTGAGTTGTTCCTTGAAGGAGTTTGTAGGCCTCCAAGTCATTTTAGAGGGCTTGAAAAAAAGTATATATGTATCTTAGAAATATATGTATTCTTTAATTCCCCCAAAGCAGGGAGTTGACCAGCAGCTTTCTCCAGAACGTGTAAGATTTATTTAGTTTTTCTCTACTGGCCTCATTGGTGGATCGTCTCCATAATTTAACTTTGGATCTTGAGCCCAAGTTAGCATCTTGACACTTGACATTGTGTGTTTTTGTCCAATCAACCATCACAAAACCCCAAAGATATTCAATTAACAAAGATACAGAATAGTGAAGGGCAGAACAAATCTTCACATTTGAGACCAGATCATTTTTCGGTAGTTTTTACCAAAGTCAAAATGGAACGGGAAGGGAGCCGTCAAATGAAGAAAAGTGAGAAAAACATGTTTCATGAGTGCAAAAGTACAGGTACTCAATGGCATGAAGAACACCTATGACATAGGCTTAGATCTGCAGCTACTCTGGATTGCAATGCAATTTGGCAGTTTGGCGCCCTGACACACATTTATGTGGACATAAAATGGTTAACAATCACATTATCGCCTTGACTTTCATCGACTTCCAATCCTTGTTTTTCCTGATCCTATCCTGTGACCCGCATATCCAACACAATCCCCATTGGGGTTTTGCACATTTTTAATTTTTTTGCATTTGATAAATAATTTGCAAGATGGGGCTCTGTTTAAATGACTGTATACAAAAGAGTCCAAGGTGCTAACTTCTATCTATTTTAGAAGACGTTTGCTTTTGAGGTCTGATGTGAAAAGGACTGAGTCTGCTTGGCTGTCCCCCCCTCCCCCCCCCCCCCCATCTTTCCCGTGACCTCTGTGGCGTGGTCAGCAGAGTGGGCCGGTCTCTGGCTCAGCACCACCCTGAACTGGCCTCATCTGTCTCTCTCATTAGCAGTCACCCCTCTTCTCTCCTCCGCTCCCCCCTCGTTTCCTCCTTCTCCTTCATCTCTTCCTCCCTCACCCCCCTCCGCACTATCCACCGGAGACTCTAACCTCTCTTTCCTCCCACAGTGTGACGCCGTCTGGGCCAGCGGCCAGCATATATGTGTGTGTGTGTGTGTGTGTATGTGCGAGAGAGGGAGGGAGGGAGAGAGAGACCCACCTTGGCTAGGTCAGACAGACACACCCCATAATCACTGCAACGACCCAGGTGCTGCATCGCACTTTGATATCATTGCTGTAACCTTTCCTTGTCATTATCGTAACCTTTTTACATAGCTGTCATTTCCACCACCAGTTCCACTGGCGAGCCAGGCTCTGGGTAATGCAGCGTCAGCTTTGGTAGCGCTGAAGGGCATGTTTAAAACCTCAGTGCTGGTTGTTTTCACCTTGCTCCGTTTATGTTGGCAGCAGCCATATGCTCAGACGGACCTTTTGCAAAAGGACCATTTCAGTTTATTACAACTTGGGTCTAGTTTTTGTACTTTTAGCCATCATTCCTATTGGTGATTATACCTATGAACTGAACCAGTTATTATAGTGACGTTGAGGGTTAAAAGCGGTTAATGGTGTGCTGAGGTGAGAAGGTAACACGATTTGAACTTCACTCTCAAGCTTTCTTTTTCATTCTTCACAAAGTGTTCCTCTGGTTTAGTTCATCCACACGTGTGTGTGTGTGTCATCATCACCCCTTGCTGCTCTCTGTGTCCGGGCTTTGTGGCTGTTCCAAACAAGTGTAAACATTTTTGCCCCCTTGATTGTCCGACAGCTGATGTGTCTTTCCCTGTCGGACTTTGTTGTAGTGACGTCCCTGTGTCCCCAAATCTACAGTACAAAATGACCCAAACTGATAGAAACGATGGCCAGTCGGTAGCCATACCAAATCGCTTTAGCGTCAGCTCCAGGTCTTTCAGCATTGGGAGAAACTTAGTGTGTGTGATGTACTTTGGGTGAGTCGTCGGATGTGAATCAGGCCCGAGACAGACGCAGTGTTCTTCAGCAGCACCCTCAGAGGGAAAAGCAAGCGGGACATTCTGTTATTGTTGACAACCAAACCATCAAAAGCTATCCAGTAGCACACCAGTCAATTAGGGGTTAATGTTACCCAGAGGAGCTTCACTGAGAACTCGGAAGCCGCGTTGAGCCGTCTTAGGGAGTGCTATGTGGAGTTCTCTACCAAGCCACGAGCTACTGCGCCGTCTTCACATGATCTATTATGCCGGTTTGTGTCTCGACGTCTCTCAGCGATACTGCCTGTGGGAGACAAAATGGCAGGCCGTCCTCCAGCTCGAGGACGATATCCCGTCCCCTGGTTCAAGTGTCTGTAGACCAACTACAGAGGCATCAAAGTAAAGTTAGCCACTGTTGCAATGACTGTTGTGCACTTTTAGCATATTACAAATGTTTTCTTCCCCCCTTCCACACACACACCCCCTCTGTGTAAAACAAAATGACGGGGCTTGATTGAAGTAGCACCGAGCTCCCTGCGTTAACCTAAGCTAATGTGAGGACGTTTTTTATTTTCATTTTTAAAGTCTGATACGCCTGGAGGCTTCGGGTCTTGCGAGAGAACGAGTGGGCGTTCGTTTGTTCGTCGAGCTTTGTTGTGCAGGTTTTTACTCACCAAAGGAAAATACGCACTGAACTTCAGATCGGCAACACATTCTAGCAGCCTCACCCCTTTTAAACTCGCCAACGACACTAATTGTGCGCGTGTGTGTGCGTGTGTGTGTGAGATAGAGGACGTAAAGCATGCACATTTTCAATGCACTCATTTGCATGAGCAGTTAGTGTGTGGGAAACATTGTAATACATGGCCAATTACAATCGATGATGTTATTTTCTGTAATGCTGCTCTTTAAATCTAAGATATCTCTAGGTAGGTTATAATCAAAATCATTTTGGACAATATTAACATCAGGAGCATTTAACAAATACTTATTCATTGACTTTGGAAACATCATGCATTTAGAAAGAACATTTAGTAGCCCACATTTTAAAGTTAAGTGCATCAATCTGGTGCACTTAGATTGCAAAATTCAGGGCTGGATCTATGAGAAGCTTGTAGACAATGTTGTGCATACTGAACAACTTAATAGATAGATAAAGTCACACCCATGAATAAGGGTCAAATATCGATTCAACAGTATATTGTGTTACTTCTTCTTGCATCTTGTTATCGATACACTGGCAAAGATTGCCTGCTATTTCTTTTTATCACAGTGACAAACTAGTGCTACACACCTGTGGTTCAACACTGGAGTGCATGCTGCTGGTAGGCAGCACAGTCCTGCTAAATAACGGAGGTTGCATGTAGTTACATACTGTACATATGATGCGTTCAAGCTGTATTCAGTAAAAACCAGTATTTGGTAAAGTTAAATTAGGATGCTATTATGATGTGTTCATCTTGTAAGATTTAGTATTTGTCGAGAAACTCAAATAAATACATTTGTTTTAAGGAGATTTTTGTCAATTTATATTAGAAAGACTTTAGTGAGACATATTGCCCCAATTGGCGGCCAGGGAGAAGACTTAGCAAAACAGTGTGAAACAACGCACTAATCATGAAAGAATACAGTGATCAAATTAAACAGCAGAACCTGGGCTACAAGAATATATAAGCCATTTTTACATGCTCCAAACACAACTCGATAACCAACTAAATGAATTACCGAATATCAAAAGCCATATAGCGCCACCTGGTCAACCCACTCGCCACATTTCTGGCTCTACCAGAAAGCAGACGTATACATCAAATCCCTCTACATCAAAGCATCAGCGAGATATGAGCCAAAGAACACCAGCAGAAATCGCTTCATCAAACCATAGTTGTAAAATGACCTTACCTTAGCTGTTTTGCCGTGAAAGGTTTATTTTACCGGTAAATCCACACTGAAATATGTGAGACCTATTTCCTGTGTTACACTCAAATGATTCCGGGCGTTTCTAGGGAATGTTAGGACCATGGGGGACACATTCAAATTGCCATGTATCGCAGCCTGCACTTCCTACAGGACGGCTAACAGTGCTGTCGATCTCATTTTGGTGGGGATAGCTAAATTCTATTGGCTCTAAAGATTCAAATGAGGCGTCATTCACTCAAATCTACCAATCCGTTGCGGAGATATAGCCATGCATATTCACAGGCAGCTGACGTAGAGCAAACGGCCATCACGCATGGGGACGCAGAGCGGATTCTGGCTTTCAAAATGAAGCCAAAAACTGCTGTATTTGGATGTATTGAACACCGTTAGTGATATACAAGTGAAATATATAGTTTGGTACATGAGAAAATTCAAATGGCACAGGTGGTGCCAAAATGGCCATTTTGGAGACCTCGTCTGAACTCTCTGTACTAAAACCTCTCTGATTTTGTTCTGCTCCACTTTATCAAAGTCAAACTTTGCAGAGAGACTGTTCACATATTGTGCTATGATTTGGGAGAGGTTTAGACCTGCAGCTGCATCATTCCAAAGGGAGAATCATCCTGAAAGTGCTACTTATTTATTACTTTTTCATTTGTGCTGTGTACCATCTTCATTTACTCTTATCCAGTAACATATATATATATATATATATATATATATATATATATATATACTGATATTTACACATCTGAACAAATCTCACAAGTGTTCCCTTTATTATTACACCAACATTATTCAAATAGACCTTGTGGTTCCAGAGATGTTCTCTTTTTATTATGGGTATGCAATTTTCAAGCAGAGGCCTAAAAAATAGGTGCGTTTTAAAAGGTTAAATATTTGAACCCCAGAACTGTTGTGCTTTTTGGCTGTTTTGGGGTTGAAAGTGAAGCGCTTGATTTATAATACAAGACAAAACAAGAGCGTCATTGCCAAACGGAATGCGGCACAATCATTGTTTTATCCCTATTATCTTGTTTTCATAATCGTTGGAAGCCAAAAATGTATTGAAAATATAACCCAGCCCCATTTCTAGGTGAATATCTGTGATGAGTGACACTATCTGTCCACATGTCGCTGACATTATGAGCTGTGACTCTTACCTTGGGAACCATCTTGAGTACCACACAGTGACTCTGCCGTGTCACATCCGACCTCTCCCCTCTTCCTTCTATTGTCCGGTGTCTTTGAGGCGGGTTTAGTATTTACCGACCTCAAAAACAAGCAGCTGTAAACAAAAGAAAGTGTCCCTTCCCCACTGTGGCGCTTGAGACATGCCTACACAATCCCAGTACACACTTCTCTCACCAAGCCCCAGCAGTCAATTCCTCATTTAATATCACTGGCAATAAATCATCATGGTAATGTCTCCTCATTTGATTTGAGGGGATCTGATTATGCCTTATTGCGGAGTAATATGAGCTGAGCTAAATTATTAATCACCATCAGCCTATTGTTTTTCTATTTTTATGTCCTCCCAACGCCCTTTCTGTTAATTGAAATAATTCAAACCTGTGGAGTGACAGCGTGGTTTGTATGCATAATTGCATTGGTGACAACCTATCATGAAGCACTTTGTAAGTTCACCTGAACTTTTTAGCCATGCTAGCAGCAAGTCTCAAGCTAATGTCGGCCGGTCGGTCCGCCGCTTTGGTCCAGACTGAAATATCTCAACAGCTGATTGATGAATTGGCATGACGTTTGGTTATATAGAGATATCTATGGTGCCCAGAGGATGCATCCTAATGTGTTTGGTGATCCATTTGGCTTCTTGCATCACAGGGATTTGCACCAACTTCATGGCATTCATGGTTCTCAGAAACCAAGCTAATGATTTTGTGGATAACCCCCTGACCCCTTCTAGTGCCACCATGAGGTTGACATTGTCAGTTTTGAGTAATTCGTCCAAAAACTTTGCTTTACGACCAAATACCTGCTAAACTATTGCCATTCCCATCAGCCTCAGCTGTACTTTTGTGTTTAGTGCTCATTAGCAAATGTTAGCATGCTAACATGCTACCCTAAGATGGCGAACATAGTAAACATTACCTGCTAAATAACCGCGTATCATGTTAGCATGCTGAAGTTTGGCACAATGTGAGGTGCAGTAAAATAAATTGATGTACCCCAACTATAGAAATGGAACCAGAACCATCCTCAGTTCAATCACAGATTCCTGGTGTTGTTTGTTGATACTCACGCTGAGTCGAGCTGTGCACACCTGCAACCATTCAAGCTCTGCTGGCAAGTTGTGAATGTTTCCGACGGAACGATGTGGCATCGTCAGAGCATCGTTATCTTGTCTTTTTGGAGGTGCCCTGGTTCACATAAACCACACTAAGAGTCATCTGCAGGTTTTCATTCAACCGGCTGGCTGTGGGTGTTTCTTTTTCTGACATTCTTCCCTCCAATATTTTAAACAGACCTGTTGGCACTAATATTCTTATTAATATAGTAAATAGACTGCTACTTGTATAGCGCTTTTCTAGTCATTCATACACTGATGACAGTGCAAGGTGCCACCTGCCCATCAGTACTAACTAACATTCACACCCATTCCGCTAGGGATCGAACCGCCGACCTTCTGATTGAAGGACAACCCACTCTAACACTGATGCTTTGTTGTACCCACGGAGTTTAGCGTCATTTTGTTAGCTGTGCTCCAGTTGGTGGGAGACACCGCGGACATTGTAACGGGTTGGCCCTGCTACGAAGTGTGGCTCAGTGTGGTTATTCCCTGTTGTTCCTAACGTATGTGATCACAGAGCTCAGGTTCAACCGTTTGAGAAGTCAGCGCAGCAGAGACGTCCGTCATTATCTGGCTCATAATCGCATGTCGTCCTAATGGGGACCGACCCTGTGACCTTCTGGTCTCAGAAGGTCGCCTCCCAGAACACAAATCCTGCCCGCCGTCTCCTCCAAACACAGCTCCTGCGTTCTACAGTATGTGCCTGTAATGTTTGCTTTGGATTGTTTATAGGCCGGTGTGAGATAATATCGGACCATAAAGCCATGCGTAGCAGCAATGCTGCATCGTTACATAAGGCCTGAGCTGAAGTACACTTTTCTAGCGCTGTGGGGTTTGTTTGTTTTTTCACTTTGGCTCCTCGCGGTGCCTCTCTGCAGCTCCCTTGGCCCTCAGCTCTCCTCTCCTCATCTCCACTCGGCTACCCACCGCTCCTCTTTACTTCTTCCAACTATTTTGGCTCAGAGTTTCTGCTTTTTTTGTTTTGTTTCTTCCTTCCACTTTGGCGTGCGTGCGTGCGTGCGTGCGTGCGTGGTTACTGTACATCACGGCTTGCTGCTCTCATTTTTCTCTACTCACACCGTATCCGAATCTCACACAGACACCCAGAAACACACGCTTGCACACCTGTCTTCTCATGCCCTTTGGCTGGGCAGTGGTGTACTGTAGCATACTGGATGAGTGTGTGTGTGAGTGACTGCAGCTGCTTTTGGCCATCCAGGCTGCCTCCTCGTTTTCAGCTTCATTTCCCCCTCTAATGAAGATTCAGAGGCAGCGCAGATACTGGCACAGGGCAGGAGAGGAGAGGGAGGGATGAGGAATGAGCAATGAGCGATAAGGGAGGGAGCACCGACAGCGGGGAAGAGAAGAGAGGCACAAATGAGAGTCAGAAGGAAGGGGAGGAGATGGAGCAAAGAGAGGGAAGAGAACAGGAAGTGTCAAGATAGATGGAGAAGGAAGTATGGGAGAATCCTGAGGAGGGGAGGAAGGCAGCAAGGCAGGCAGGAGAAGAAAGGAGGAGAGGAAGGGAAGGAGACAAGATGAATGGGGAAGAGGGGAAAGCTACACCAGACCAAAAGAGAGGGAAAAGGCTGATGAGTTCTATGATAAAGATGACTCGAGAGAAAGCAGCCCTCTCTCTTCCTCTCTCTCCTAATTAGCTCCCCGGCTGTGATGAATGGCACAGCACTTAGGACCCAATCGGCGAGCCGACCTTGTCATGTGTGATGATGGGGTAGGGTGACTCTACCCCCCCACCTCTGTCGCCCTCTTACCTATTGTACCACCTCCTGTGGAAGCAGATGCTGCTAATACCAAGGTGTGTGTGTGTGTGTGTGTGTGTGTGTGTGTGTGTGTGTGTGTGTGTGTGTGTGTGTGTGTGTGTGTGTGTGTGTGTGTGTGTGTGTGTGTGTGTGTGTGTGTGTGTGTGTGTGTGTGTGTGTGTGTGTGTGTGTGTGTGTGTGTGTGTGTGTGTGTGTGTGTGTGTGTGTGTGTGTGTGTGTGTGTGTGTGTGTGTGTGTGTGTGTGTGTGTGTGTGTGTGTGTGTGTGTGTGTGTGTGTGTGTGTGTGTGTGTGTGTGTGTGTGTGTGTGTGTGTGTGTGTGTGTGTGTGTGTGTGTGTGTGTGTGTGTGTGTGTGTGTGTGTGTGTGTGTGTGTGTGTGTGTGTGTGTGTGTTGTCCTCCAGCCTTTAATGGCAGCTCCACACACCGGTGGAAACACTCTGTTGTGCACTTACACCCACATCTGCCTCGTATGTAGTGACTTTTGTTTTCACAGCATTAGAAGTCACATTATCAGTTTAGAGTTGACGCTGTCATAAAGATGGTTAGTAAGATGATAGGACATCCCTTTATTTTGCATCTAAGCTGTTCTAAATGTTAATTGACGGCCTTGTTTTGTTTTTTTACGTTGCCTTTTAGAAGTCCTGCTTTTTTCTTATTGCGTAACTGTTCCACTGATAATTTGCTCTGTTTAAATACATTCTATCTTGGTCGTTTTTTTCCCATTAGGTTTGAAATTTGACATAAAAAAACTGAAAAGATAAAAGTAGAAAATATCGATAATAATAACGATAAAGTAAATTTCAATTGAGGTTCATTACAATGTGCGTCTTATTTTTATAGATCTGGCCGTCGATCCTATCTGTAACAATACGATTGTACTTACCAACTCTTTGCTGGGATAAGGGCAACATCAAAGAAACAAAGCTGAAACAATCAGCCAATTGTTTCATATCATTGCAAAGACAAATCCGTTTGGATGTTGGTCAAAACAGACCATAACTTGTAAAGGGCATTTTATAGGCTAAACGTTTATCAATTCAAATGAATGAATAGATTATAATGAGAATAGTTTCTAGTTGTATCTCTTCACGAGAAGTCAGCTAATCACACACGCCGTGTCGGCCATATCGAAGTTGAGCGTGACGCATCCGAGAAGGCGGCAATGGCAGAAACAGCTGATCCATCATTAAATGTTCGCTACATTAGAGTTGATCGGAAAAAAGGCGTTTCCATAATCCATGTCGAGCTCTTTTTTGACAAGTGCAAAAACCTCTTCAAGCGAGCGTAAAATATTGTCCTCACAAATGAGGAAGTTTTATCAAATTTCGCCGTTTCCACACAGACCGATTATGCAGAAAAACAGAAACACGGCTACTGACAGCTGTAGTGTCTCGCAGCTGTGATTTTTGCATCTATAAATATGACGTATTGCATTGTGGGAATATCTGAGGGCACTATATGGAGTTTAAATTTAACATTCAGAATTCTCACACACACAAGAAATGGTGGATAGTAAATGTAGTGATTTCTGAAACATTTTGGACAACGCCTTAAGATGTGCTGAGAATTCTGTCACGTTAGAATATCTGCAACTCCAATTTCATCTGTCCAAACTCGATCTGGTGCTGAGGACTGTGTGGTACGGCCCAAAGCTCCACAACAAGCCAGTAAATTGAAGTTGAGATTTTTTCAAGCTCAGATTGTAGATTTTGCCCCGTTGGACCTTGTTTTATTGTTTTTGCCACGTTCCCAGAGCTCTGCTCATAATTTGGTGAATACAATATTTAACTAAAGTAAGCAATGTCCATCTCTCATCCGATCTACTTCACACTTGGTGGGTGTTTTGCGGCGCTCTCTCCATAGAGTGCAATGTTGAATTTGTACAATATTACAGTATAATTAAACTTTGAATACGTTGGTGAACAGTGTTTTGTGTAGCAGGCGGGTGGAGCTTCAGGGCTCTGTGGACTTGAGCAAGTCATCCACAGCAGGGCTTTACAGGCCGCGGCTCATTGACTGCACTTCACTTCTTCTGCTGGATGTACTTACGTTTCCAACGAACTCCTTCACTTCCCTGCAGCATGTCCGGGACCGGGAGTCCCCCATCAGCCCACATTTTCAAGGATGCCCTGTCTGCCAGGCATCCGGCACACAAGGTAGCGAATGCTGTCAGCAAGAGTTAGAAGGGAGTGAGATTCCTGTTTATTACAACATGGGTTCTTGCTTATTATCCGGTTATCATAACTGACGGATAATAAGCAAGAACCCATGTTGTAATAAACAGGAATTATCCTTTAACTTTGCTGAAGCATTCGTCCTTGTGTGAGGATGCTGGAGACGGGCATCTTGAAAAAATGTGGGTGGTTCAATAGACGCATTTGAATACTTGAAACAAGGTGATGTCTTATTAGTTGTGATGTCCTCTTGAGAGTGTTTGTGATTATGGTAGCTGGACCCATATGCATCCGTTTCAGCCCCACGTCTTCTTCTATGGTTCCCATCAGTGTGCCGTGTCTCTCTCCTCTCCCCTGCAGAGCAGTAAAAACTGGCGGGCTGCGGTGGATCTGACGGGCCGGCTGCTGACAGCTCATGGTCAGGGATATGGAAAGGCCGGCCAGCCAACCTCCCACACCACCGACTCACTGCAGGTAAGACGCCAGCTACTTTCTCCTCGTCCGTCCATTCACCCGTCTCTCTGCGTATTGGTGGGTGTCGGAGAGGAAGCCAAGACACGTCTTGTTCTACAGATTAATGTACTAATTCCCAAATAGCACTTGAGAATGAAATAGATATATACCCACTAATGTGCTTGCACTTGAAGAATTATGTAATGAAATGTCTTAAGTGACATTGTATAACCATTTCACAGATTATTTAATATCATATTATTTAGCTATAAGAGTTCATGTTTGTATTCATTGATTGATTTTGTTACATAGTGTGTCAGAGCCAACCACTAACACAGAGAGCACTCTATTTGTTGTACTTTCTTTTGTATATGTTTTGTTCAGTGTTGCTGCTAGCACATTTTCCTGGCTGCTTTTGTGGGGCTCTATCCAGAAGATGGATGGCTGCGTAAGCTCATTAAGAAGGCCACTGTGCATGAGACTTTAAGTTAATCGACCATGTTGTTGCCTCGTGCTGCATATTACTGTTAGTTTCAGGTTCTTAAACAACCAGGCACAGTTTTTTGAAATCCAGGTTTGAATTGTGTGGTACTTTTTTAAATGCGTTTCTTTTTCTCAATGTAATATGTATCATGAAAAATGATGACTGTTGGGCCTCTCTGTTAACCTTTTACCGCCCACTGTTCTTCCCACAGGACATAAGCACTATGCTGAACCTTCACAGACTGCAAGTACATGGAACATATAAAAAAATAATATTTGTAGCTACCGTCATGCCTTTATAGAAGTAATCTTACAAATGACAATACTGTGTTCATAACTTCATGTCAACACTGTCGATGTAGATGGCAATATAAAATGAATATGTGACTAAATGTGCACACAAGAGCACAGACTACATGCTGTACACAATAAGTCAACCTCTTCTCCTAGTCCCAAGGGCATCCTGTAGATGTTCATCTATAAACACCTCATCGCTCACACATTCTGCACATTTAGAATCTGTAGGCTACGGGTTTTGGGGGATTTTGGTATTAGAAGAGTTCTGGTTTCT
This sequence comes from Leptoclinus maculatus, assembly GCA_032191485.1. Taxonomy (NCBI): domain Eukaryota; kingdom Metazoa; phylum Chordata; class Actinopteri; order Perciformes; family Stichaeidae; genus Leptoclinus; species Leptoclinus maculatus. The sequence continues at coordinate 2,055,250 of JAVDOI010000003.1, read as the reverse complement.
GTTTGTAGTCCGAGTGTTATTGACCAATCACGTTCGAGCAGGCTTTGGTTGAATGTAGGTTTGGTGAACAAAAGAGGCGGAGCGCACTGACTCAAACGAGAACCCACCGGTTGTCTTCTGACCATGATTTGGATTTGTATTGGTTTAACTTGGCGTGTAAACTGGATACTTGTGAAACAATCCGGTCGGACAACTTCAGTCTTGCGTCTTGAAGTTGCTAATTGGGCTGTTAACAACGATCAACACATGGAAAAGAAAGTCTTGGCCTGGATATCCGCTGGCTACACCCTAAACTCCAGTAATACGGCCCCTTGCCCTCAGAGGGTTCTCTGGGTTCAGAGATTGTTAAACTACTAAGGCCACTCTACAAACACTGCTAGTCGGTGTCATCACGACTGGCAACCAACGTCTGAGAGTCTGTGTTAATGAGGAGGCAGTGTTGTGGTGGCAAAGTCAATATAGGGCTCCAATGCTGCTCAGGAGCTTCTGGATCGTTCCATGTTGGGAGCCCATCGCCAACTCAACCTGTCAGGACACAGCTGCATGTGTCTGGGCTTCTGTCCAAGTGCATGTGTGCTGTCAAAAGCTCACCACATTTTACAACATGGTCGTGGAGCAGCCGGTGCCCTCCAGACGTGTAGAAGATCTACACAGCATATATGTTCACGGTCTAAGATGGATTGTTGTATTTGACAAGTTTAGTAATTTGATTCAAATATAAAATGTTCAGCTCGGTACATATTCGTTAATAACAAAATGTAAGGCATCCTTAACATTTTTTATGTTAGAAAATGAATACTGGACATTATATCATCAGATTTGTAAATATCAACAACAGTCATCAATCAATGAGCTGGACTGTATCAGGACTGCAACCCCTTTACTGTATGTCATTTAATGTAAGAACTACGGATGATTTAATCAATACTGCAACAACGTCAAACCCAGTGATGTACTGATGTATTACATTATAAAAATGAATGAAATTCAAGACATGGTATTACATTATTGAGCATGTTATTGCATAATTGGTTTCTGATCAAATTAAGTGGAAAATATTTACAGTTGTGGGACTGAATGAGGACTTTCGAGTCAAAAGACTAATGCCTCGTTTCCACTGGGTGGAACAGCTAAACTCACTTTGGGTACTGGGATACTGGGATTTCGTTCTCAACTGCAGATAGTACCCCGTCAATGTAGACGGGACGATAGCTGATCGTCTTAGCGACGCCGTGTGAAACTGCCATGGCATCATCTTCAACGCGACACAGCTCTCGCCGGATCCTCAATCCTAAAGGAAGTAACGGGTTTTGCGGGCTGGTAATTATTTAAAACCTTGGTCAAGTGAATAGAAACAATTTTATTTAATCATTTTGTGCAGGACAAGTGACGATTCTGTGGCCAATCGGTGTTTTAACTGCACCTTCTAGTGGGAACCTTGACCGTGGTGATACCAAAAAAGTACCAGGTACTATCCACAACTTTTGCCAATGGGAAACCAAAAAAGAGAGGTGCAGTGGAAATGTGGCAATAGACACAAAAACACATAGACATAGAGGCTAACTGCTAACTGGAAGAGGGCAGCTGTGACCGGTCGAGATCAGAGAATTTGCATTATGTGTCTCTTTCATGTGTCTTCTGTACTGAACGTCTTGTCTCATTCATGTAACGAACAGAGGGAGGGGTATTTGTGTGTATTCCAGCTCTGGTTTGTGCGGCTGGCCCTCCTCACCAAGCTGAACCTCTTCCAAAATGCTGAACTGGAGTTCGAGTCCTTTGGCAACCTGGACCAACCAGACCTCTACTACGAGTACTACCCCACTGTTTACCCTGGGAGGAGAGGTATGTACACACACACACACTGTTGTATGAAACCATACCGCCCTCTGTCCTTTTGTTTCATTATTATTGATCTTTTGGTATTGATCACGTTTATCTAGAAACTCTCCCATTGTAAAATCATGCATGGTTTCATATCTCTTTTTCCTACTTCTTGCCCAAAAGCTGCGCTATGAATTCCCTCTGAAAGCTGACCGGAGGTTGAATAGCAGTATTCATGATAGCGCTGAAAAGCTGCTCTGAAACTCTTCCCTTTGAATGCGTTGAATTAGCCCACTCTCCAAAAAAAGGATTCTTCAGTTTACCAACCTTTTTTTTCAGGATACACAAGCACACCACCACCGTCCTATTAAATATGCAAAGGAAAGTTTCTGCCAGGAGCTTGATATTGGACTGTATCGTCGTGAAGCTCCAACAACTCCACTCGTCTCCAGCAGTTCTTTGGTTTTGTTTCTCCTCTCTTCTACACCGCATGAATTGCTCTCTAATGTATTCCCATTACTTCGGATCTGCTTCGCCCCTCGGGCAACCACAGTGAAGGCGGTAGCGGAGACACAGCTGCACACACACACACACACACACACACACACTCGTACAAAGCCTCCCAAAAAAGCAGCACACTTGAAGCTACACGGCACAGCCTTCTAAAGAGAGCGCCGATTGACTTTCCGTTGCTCAATTTAAACGCTTTGTGACCCGCTAGGTGCTCGCAGACAAACTGGCACGAGTTGTGTAGCCTGGCATCGGGAGTCGAACGTTTCTCCGGCCCGACGCTTGCATCGACTATCTATTACCCGCCATCACACTCTTCGAGCGCCTTAAGAGACGGCCGCCGGTGTATCACGCTCCGGAAAAAAAATGTAGGAATCGACTCGGCGGCTCGAGATAGAATCAGTGTTTGTCAGTTATTCATTTGTTAGCCAGATGAAAAGTTGAGTGCGATTTTGAGTAATATTAAGGCCTGAATGCTACTTGCCTTAAGGAGCAGCACTCATTCAGGTTGTGTTTTCATACATGTAACACAACAGTTTATCTGACACCTTAAATGCACCACTGCACATCTCACCGCTGTTTGTGACTGCGAGTAACCGCTACCTGGGTGTGTTTTTGTAGCGGCTGTGCCCCTGGCCATCGCTGTCTGACTTTGCTCTTCTCCCTTTATCGAACTGGGAATGTTGTTATCGGTAGTGGTAGAAGAAGAAACCTACTCGGACCACAAGAGAGGCATCATCGGCACAATGTGCTTACGTTTAGTTAGCATCTGTTCAATATGACGCTTTGTAGTCATATGAATCATAATGCATCATATATGTTTAATTGTAATGAGCCGTTTCTGACCGTAAGTGACTTAGGTGTGTGACACAACTTTCTGTGTGTCGTGGCAGGTGTATTAGTTGAGGAGCCAAGGAAGCGCAGTGTCCAGTGTGAAGTTGTCTGTGTGAGTGGTCCTCTAGAAAGCAGCAACGCCACAGGCCGAGCATCCGGACCGCTCAGGCGTGTTCTGAATGGACACTGCACTAGTTCCATTCCAACATAAAGAAAGACACTTCTTCATTGCATGAATTGTGCTCCCTTTTTGGGGCCAGGGACCTCTTACAGGCAAGAAAATTGTCCGACCCCTTTGTAATCGTCATACAGATTAAGCATATGCTTACTACCATATACTACCTATTCTAATGCTTTTCAACCTAAATTCTTCCAACTTGTTTCATAGTGATAAACAGAAGCCCATTTCAGTTTGAATCAGGTGAACACCACCTTGTTTTGCCCTGATGTCCGTTTACCTTAACTGGCTTAATTCGCTAGCACCCGAAGACACATGAGTGATGACGCCATTTGGTCTCCCGTCGCTGCTCTCAATAACGCCAAACTCCATATAGAACTGCCGTCGGATTTTCTCAATTCAGCTAGTTCGAGCTTAGCGGCACTTGACGGTGTGGACTGACTCAAATATTTCTCCGTGCCAAGCCAAACAGCAGCAGGAGGCTGAGTGAACCGACTGATCCACGATAGATTGATAAGCATATGAGAGTTTCTATTGGTCCAAAGCTAATGTGGGTAATGCACACAATGTGCATGTTTATTAGCGCAAATGTTCCTCATTTGTAGATCTGGAATTTTTAATGATATATAATGTATAGCTAATTATTTTGCGGACGCCATGGGGGTCCCCGCTCCCCACTTTAAGAATCACTGCCTTACAGTGTATGTCACCGAAATGAATCATAAATACTGCAATATGCTTCAATAGGCTTTATTGTTTTTGACATGTTCGCAGAGAATAGTTTGCACTGAAACTAAAGGAAATTCCAGTAATGCAACACAAAACTCACCGTACATATCACTGCATACTTGTAAAGGACGGCTACATATGCAGAGATACAACCGTGCCAGTCAACCCTTTCTTCTGCGTTTGCCCACAAGTTCTCATCCACATCACACCTTCTGTCCCCTCTTGCAATACACCTGCGTGTCTGATCCCTCCCCGGCAATTCTCTGCAGATGTGTCCGAACATCCAGCATTCATTGTGTCCAAGACGGACATCTGATCATGTGGCTGGTGGTCACAAACTTTCAGCCTCCTTGAGGGAAATAACTCTACCATGGGGTCAAAGAATTACGTTTCGGTGGTGGCTGAGTCTGAGAGAGAAAACTGTTGATGAATTTTGGTAGGCTGGGAGGGGAAGTTGGAATGAGGATGTGCACAAGCAGAGTGCACATGTGCACGAACACGTGGTCACGTACATACACAGAGAAGTGGACGTGTCAGTAAGCATGTGGCCACCAAAAGTGTGACCTGTCGCAGCTGGATGTTGTCAAGACAGCTGATCAAGTGTGAGCATGAGCGTGTCATCCTTCCCCTGTGTGATTGCATTCACACAGGGGATCGTGTGTGTGTGTGTGTGTGTGTGTGTGTGTGTGTGTGTGTGTGTGTGTGTGTGTGTGTGTGTGTGTGTGTGTGTGTGTGTGTGTGTGTGTGTGTGTGTGTGTGTGTGTGTGTGTGTGTGTGTGTGTGTGTGTGTGTGTGTGTGTGTGTGTGTGTGTGTGTGTGTGTGTGTGTGTGTGTGTGTGTGTGTGTGTGTGTGTGTGTGTGTGTGAGTGTGTGCTGAGGCAGACAGGTAGTCCAAGTCCTTCAGACAATGTTTAAGTGTTGAATTGAATCTAAAGGTCAAAAATGGCATTTATAACTCAATTAAGTCACAGAAAAAAATCTTATCGATTCTTAGTGGTAGCTATGGCCCTGGTCCTACTTTTGCAGCTGGCAAGCTAACCGACAACCTGCTCGCTGACAGGAAACACGCTCCCACTAACCGGCCACAAGAACAGCCCACAATTAGCCACTAAAGCCAGTTGGCTTGCTAACTGCCAGCTGACTTGCTGGAGAATAAAGTTTACTGTTTATTCAAGAAAACATAACGTCAACTCCTGTGTCTCAACTTTGCCTCTCAATTTACACTGCAGGGGCCCCATGAAGAGATATCACATTGAGTCACTTTAACCCCAGTCCAGAACCCACTCCACCCATTCACAGCTTTGAATAACTCTACCGTTACAAGCTTACTGTGGGATCATACTGACGGTGAAAATATAACGCGGTGCAGACATGCATGCAACATTCTGCACGCAGTGGACTTCACTGTCTGTTGCATGATTGACACCCTCCATAAGAAATGTGCTAAAGGCCATCTTTTACACTCAATTTGTCATTTTGATTGGAAAATTCTCAAATAGAAAAATGTATTAATTTTCTTAAAATTAATGAATATTTTAAAATAAATACAAAGGCTTTCTGGCTGTTTTACTTTTTGCCCAAAACAAGAAGAAACCATTTGTTTTATTTGTACATTAATATAATATTCATTTAATGATGCTGTGTTGATAATTATTCATTGAAAAATAATGTTCAAATAGTTTTTAGACACACTTTGACTCTGTCATGACATCGTGCTGTTCAGTGGCACACATTTCATCAAACCTGAGAGCAAAGAATCCACGTAGAACTTTTGCCAGCAAGTCCACCGATCAAGCCGATTCCATTAAAATCGATTGCTGCGAAATATATCCTAAATGCTGGTCCGATGGGAACTGTTCGTATGTCGTCAGCCACTTATGTGCTCTTGTGCATCCGCTTGCATGTGCTAGTTGAACACTGTTGCTTTACAGTGCCACTGCTGCTCAGAGACTTGCTTTTGTTTTCGGGGTCCGTACAATGTTGTGGTTTGGCGGATTGTTTTCCCTCTCAGTTACGAGCAGTTAATTTTACACAGACACTGTAAAGCTGTTAAAAGTCTTCATTTTTAAGCTGATGAAACACAATGACACCCAAGAGAGAGACCGAATATAGGATCAAACCAAGAGGGAGCGCTGTCCCATCAGCGTGAAGGTAAAACATGGTAACAAAGGGCGCTGATGGAGACACTGGGTGGATCTGGAAGTAAGAGTGTGTATTCTGTCCTCTAGATTGGTTAGATGGACAGCAGAGAGAGACTGCAGAAGCCAGAGATGGACCAGCTAGCTGAGCTGCAGGTCTGATGACAATATCAAAGAGACCCTGATCAAAGCCCGGGAACTCACCTGAATATAGGCCCTTCCTCGGGGGGGGGGGGGGGTGTCAGACAGTGTGAATGATGTAGAGGCAGAGAGAGACAGAGGGATGAGGCAGAAAGATGAGTGATGGAGCTGTGCAGCACACACACACACACACACAGAGAGAGAGATGAGAGGGTTTAATAAGCAGCCATACGTAGCTCAATGCCATCTGTAGGTTCCTGCCTCCAGGGCTGTGTGCTGCTGTCTGTGTGTGGGTGGATGGGTTTATATTCTCATCTCGCGCTCTGTGTCTCTCCGTCTCTCTCCGCCTTCCTCTCTCTTTCTCTCTCCTGATATGTCCTCATTCCACCCTGTTTCTTACTTTCCCCCTTTTTCCCTCACACATTTCTTTCCCCCTACAATCTCCTGTTTTCTTCTTGTCCTCCCTCTGCCTCACTCTCCCTCCCTCCCTCCCTCCTGTCCAGGCTCCATGGTGCCGTTCTCCATGCGGCTGCTGCATTCCGAGCTTCCCCAGTACCTGGCCAAGCCCCAGGAGGCTCTGGACCGCCTGCACAATCTCAAAACCCTCTGCCTGGCTGTTAGTATACACACACACACACACACACACACACACAGCCTCTGGATGAACATAAAGATATGCATACTCTGTAGTATTCACACAATAAAAAGCTATACACGCCCACAGAAAAATCACATGCAAACCTTTAAGCCCACCTGTGTAAACAGACAAATATGGAGTTATTGAAATTGCAGATTCTGATACAAGTCACATAAAAAAGCCTTCAGCGCTGGCAGTGGAGCGACTTCCCCCCTCTGAGGTTTGAATCCTCTTCCCTCCCTTAACAGATTCTGGAGAACTTGGAAAAAGGCTTGGCTGAGGATGGCAGCATGATCACCCTAACACAGGAGAACAGGCAAGGTAAGCACGCACACACACACACACACACACATTTGGCTACAGACCTGGCCCCGATCCCAGACTGCATCACACTGTGGGAGGAGAGTGAGGTCATGGGCCCCAGTGGATAATACACACATACACTCTCTCTCACACACGCACACACACACACACACACACTGAGTCAGAAGCACACCTGGTGCAGGACTGCAGTATACCTTGGCCACACATACACACACAAACACACACTTCCAACCACACAAACGCACCGATGCGCTCTAAAAGTGTTTAGCACCTCGCCGCTTCGGCACTCGCGCTGAATATCAAGCGGTCTC
>JAVDOI010000003.1:1866959-2047427 GCA_032191485.1 Leptoclinus maculatus | reverse complement strand
GAAGAACAGGAAGACTGATGAGACTGTAACAGAAAACATCTGAAGAAGACTGAACAGTTTGGGAACAAGATTCTTTGGACAGATGAAACCAAGATGAACTTGTTCCAGAATGATGGGAAGAGAAAAGTGTGGAGAAGGAAAGGAACGGCTCATGATCTGAAACAAACCACATCATCTGTCTAACATGGTGGAGGCGGTGCTTTGGATGGGCATGTCTGGCTGCCAATGGAACTGGGTCACTGGTGTTCATTGGTGATGTCACAGCTGATACAAGCAGCAGGATGAGTTCTGAGGTGTTTAGGGCTAAACTATCTGCTCAGATTCAGCCTAATGCTACAAAAGTGATTGGATGGCGCCTCACAGTGCAGATGGATAACGACCTAAAACATACTGTGAACACAACCCAAGAGCTTCTCAAGGCAAAGGAATGGAATATTCTTCAATGGCCAAGTCACTCACCTGATCGCAACCCAAGTGAGCAGCTTTTCACTTACTGAAGATAAAACTGAAGGTAGAAAGACCCACAAACACGCAGCAGCTGAAGGAGGCTGCAGTAAAAGGCCTGTCAAAGCATCTCAAGGGGGAGAATCTCACCGTTGTTGGTGATGTCTATGGGTGATAGACTTCAGGCAGTCATTGACTGCAAAGGATTTTCCTCCAAGTATTAAAAATAGTGCTGGGCAAGTTAACGAGTTATTATCGCGTTAACGCATCAATTATGTTAACGCATTTTTTTATTTGAAAGTCCGTTGCTCACTGGCAGCGGTGGAGGAAGTCTTCAGACTACGTTGATGCAGCGTGTGGGAGAAGTAGAGATAAACTAAAGCAAGACAAGCTAACAGATGCTACAGAGAAGTGGATACAAACTGCAGCCGGTTAGTATTGTGGAAGATGTCGGTCTGAGGAACGTTCTCAAGGTGCGTTCGCATCGCGTTTGGCGTGAACGCACCTTTAGGATCAACGAATGACGGCACGTATGAGCCTCAAGAATGAGCTAAGAAAGTTAGCGGAAAGATTAACGTGAGACAACATCCGGTTTCTTCAGACGAACATCCGGTTTTCAGAATAAGATGCCAACAAAGTATGAATTATTTTCACATTAAGTATAAAACATGCTACCTGCATCTCGTGAGTTAAAGGGAAAATACACCTAAATTGTGCGTAAAGTGTCTTTATTCTTTGATTGCTGGGTAACCATCATCACCTCGGAGTTACAGCATTATATTGATGAACAGTAGAGCTGCATTCACCTGCTCTGACTGTCATGAAGACACACATTGTTGCTGAAACGTGCTGAAACATTTTATTCCTGTTGCACAGCAGTGGAACGTTTCACATAAAGTCAGCACACTGAGCTGTTAAAAAGCACCTCATTTGTTTTAATAAGTGTTTGCAAACCAAATGTTATTGCCCTTTTGTTCATATAGCAGTACTTTTAAAATAAAAGTGCGCAATACACTACTTTTTAATTCATTATTGAACTTTGCCATAACAATGCGATTAATCTAAAAAAATCCATGCGATTAATCGCGATTAAAATTTGTAATCGTTGCCCAGCACTAATTAAAAATAATGATTATGTTCGTTTGTCCAATTACTTTTGAGCCTCTGAAAATGTGGGGGACTGTGTAAAAATGGCTGTAATTCCTAAACGGTTCAGTGGTTCCCAAACTTTTCCTGTCAAGCCCCCCTTTGATAATATAGAAACATTGTAAGCCGCACCCGACCCCCCCCACCCCAAATGAGTCATACCTTCTTTGTTTTGAATTAATTGCATTATAATATATATACTCTATAACATATTTGTTTTTCTTTCTAAAATAAGTACATCTCACTTCACTTTTCCACTTCACACTTTATTGTTCGGTTTGTTTTACTGAAAAAAAAATAGCAATAGTAAAATCAATTTCCAAAAAGATTGGACTTTAGATTGCTTTCAAGTAGTGCTTTCAGACATATTCATTGCATTACATTCTTGAATATATTTTCAAGTAAAATGAACTTCAAATGTTAAAATTGAAGTTAGGAACAGTGCAACCACTTACATTTCCCCATTTAACAGGTTTATCAAACTGAATTAGTGTGCAAGAAAATAAAAAATATTACATTAACCGTTAATGTAATATTTTAGTTTTATCCATTGAATTAAGGCTGAAAGTCTACACTTCAACCACATCTTGACTGCTTCATTTCAAATCCACTGGAGTCGTGTAAAGAGGCAAAATTAGAAAAATTGTGTCACAGTCTAAATACTGATGGCCCTGACTGTAGATAGAAATAGCCAATATTCTCTCTGATGTTCTTGATCTCTTCTTTAGGTCATATAGAGGCATATTAAATATTACATTGCATGACCAGTTAAATGAAAGTGAAAAATCAACATGCAACATTAATACAACAGCACCAGTCTTCTCTCACCCGCAAAGACCATCCGGCTCACCTCGGAATCCACATCCCTCGCACCGATTACCTGGAGGATGTGATGTCCTATTTACACACGACAGATCCTTTCTAGCCATAATCATGTCAGAGTGCAGGGTTAGCACATGGCAGACGTTTGCCGGGGCCTTCTCCCAGAAATCTCCGTAGTTTGCGGTGACAAACCTACTTGGTTAGGTTTAGAAAAGTGCATTGAGCCTTTCACCAAATGCAGACCAGATTTTACTGTTGTGTTTTGTACCCCAATGTTATGACAGGATATGAAACTGTGACATCGCCTCCTTTAACCGTCTTTGATAACCGCATAAGCGCAGTGCAGAGCAGCGGCCATTAGCTAGCTAGTGGGGCACAGCAGGGAGGCTAACATGCACTGAAAGCATGCGCGGTCGGCCTGGCTCTGTCAACACGGCAAGGAGAAGATAACAGCACACACAGTGAGCTCAGGTAGACATTACTACACTATATCTTTACATAGATGATAGTTGTTTGCTGCTATATTAATACTCTAAATGTCAAATTGACCATTCTTTTGTCGTCTTTTTTTATTGTCGTCAAATCCCAGTAAAAGACAAACCAACAATGTGTGTGAGTCCATCTCTCAATACTTCCCTTTCCCTGTCTGTGGCAAACAGCCCTGACCCTCATTGATTCCTACTGAAAGATTTGAAGAACACAACATAAAACTATAGTGTCAAAGCAAATGTTCCTCAAGGAAATGTGCATTCGTTGGGGACTATTTTTAGCAGCGGATTAATCTACATTTGGTGTTCCAAGTATTTGTGGCACCAGGACTGTGCATGTTGGATTGAGTCAAAACAAACTACATGTCAGTTCATGTTCACCCAGTGCAACAGTGTGCCTCATTTGTGAGTTTTTAATAGTTTTTGGATAGACAATCGAGCTCTATGGAAAAGAGGAAGAAGAGATATCACTGAGACACTGTAGTAGGAAGAATCATGTTTTGTCTTGTATACTGTATGAGTTTTTAAGGTCTGGTTCAGTTTTAGACACTGAAAACTGAGCCAGAATAAAAATACAATTCTGCTCCGTAATACACATGTACAATACACACTTTCTTTACTTCGTCCTAGCCCAGTACACACATACTCTCTGCACACACACACACACATATCACTGACCTCTCTCTGTCGTCCTGCTCAGCAGTCCAGTCACCATGTGAGCGATGTGTAGCGGTGCAGCGTGGAGGTGGGAGGAGGGTCACATCGCCCAGCTAATACACCATATGTTTGATTAATTATCTCTCTCTCTCTCTCTCTCTCTCTCTCTGTCTCTCTCTCTCTCTCTCTCTCTCTCTCTCTCTCTCTCTCTCTCTCTCTCTCTCTCTCTCTCTCTCTCTCTCTCTCTCTCTCTCTCTCTCTCTCTCTCTCTCTCTCTCTCAGGACTATGTTCTGGCTGTGGAGACCTATCACTCCATCATCCAGTATGAACCCCAGCAGAGAGTGCAGCTGCTCAGCGGCATAGGACGCATCTTCTTGCAGGTCCGCACACACACACACACACACACACACACGCACACACACACACACACACACAGTGCCGTTAGAAAGTGAACCCTAGAATTTTCTGTATTTCTGCAGAAATCTGACCTAAAATGTGATCAGTCCCAGTTGAACAAAAAATATATTATAATTATTCATTTATTTATTTAGCGAAATTATGCAACTGAAGCTCAACAAAAGGCAAATCCTGCAGCAAGATGACCCGAAAAACGAAACTCAGTCTTCTAAAGAATGGAATGTTTTGGATTGGCCGAGTCAAGTCCTGACTTTAATCCAATAGGAATGTTATGGGAATCCCTGTTGAGACGTTGTACATTTAAAGTTATTGCTGCTTAACGTGGTCCCACCAGGTTTTGAAAGCAACGGTTCACATACATTTTCAGAATAAGATAATTCATTTTGGATCATTTTGCTGAGTAAAAAACATGCTCTTTTGTCTTATTTGTTTATTTTTAGGATTTGGATGATTATTATGATAATTCTAAAGAGTTCACAAACTTTGTGCCAACTATATATCCACCATGGATGGATTATGAGAGAAAACAGTCGAGCTAATTGTCTCCAATGGTCCAGTACGACCAGATATTTTAAAGGGATAGCTACTATAATGGAAACACTCTGAACAAAGTCTCTGACAGTTAAGAAATCTATATCCTCTGCTGGGATAAATACTGTGTGTGTGTATATATATATGTATACGTATATACATACATATATATAACGTCAGATCGTCATCATATAAGATCAGACTCAATATGGAGATATTGAGTATTATATAATAAACTCTTTTTTCTGAGATGAATGAAAAGATCAATGTCTGTGTGTTAAGAACAGAGCTGAGTCCATTAGCCTAGCTTAGCATACATTTTGGAAGCAGGAGGACACGGCTCATTCAAGCACCTCTAAATTTCACCAATCAACACGTTGCATCTTGTTTGTTGGATTTGTACATGAACAGAAATGTAAAGTTACACACTCCCAACTATTTCTTGACAAATAGCAGTTTGTTTACCCCCCCTCTACAGCACAGGTTGCCTGGCAACCTCACAGTGACAACAAGACTGTGGGAGGGCACTGCGTCTAGCTGTTGGTTACAGCACATGACTCTTCCCAAAGGCTAGCTATTTCCCTCTACTTTCAGCCTTTAAGCTAAGCTAGGCTAACCGTGCCCCGGCTGCAGCTCCGTACTTAATGCACAGACACCAGATTGATATTAATTCCCCCAAATATTCCTCTGAAGGACTCTGATTGGAATCAGGTGCAAGGTTAAGTAGACGTGTGGGTAAGAATGTTGAGAACACCGGGCCTTCACACACGTGCGCAACAGACGGTGGCAGCGCTGCGGTCACTTGGCATGGTCTGTGCAGAAAATGAGCAGGACTTTGACCAAACTCTTCCCACTTTACAACTCCATTGTGTTGACTATCATCAGAGATGGTATTTGTTTTGTCACCATTATTCCCTCTTGTAATGTTCCGGTATGTATTCTTTACTGATGCAATGAGTCTCAAGTTTTCCCTCGGGGATCATGACATCTAATCTTAATACATTTGCGCTCGCCCAATTTTACAAAACACACACACAGATCAGTGGTTAATGTGCCGCCGCTGCTTTGTTCTCGGCTAGATTGGAGACGTTAAAACGGCAGAGAGGTACTTCCAGGATGTGGAGAAGGCCTGCCAGATGACGGGGAGCCAGCCCGGTCACACCACATGCGTGCTGATGAACAGGTACCCTTTTAGCACCTCCGCACAGTGCCCGTTTACCTCTGCTCATTTTCGCTCCGTGGTAGCGGTGCTTCCTTCGGGGCTTATTGCAGCTTCGTGCTTCCTTCTGCCGTGCGATGAAGCACAGGAGGTCACACCTCCAGAGGAGGTGTGGAGCACGAGTCAAACCTCAGGAGGCAACGGGGCTCCAGACTAACTTTGCTCTCAGAAGCAAATGATTCGTCGCACTCTTTTTTTGGGGGGGGGGGGGGGTTCAGCCAGTGGTGAAATCCAGTGGCGGGCCGTCAGGGCCTGCAAAGCCTTCTCTGCTGGCCTAAACAGAATCACAAAGTTATAGCTATTTTATAATTTAAGAATTTTTCTTAAATACACTACATGTATTATAATTTATAAAAATATTTTCCCCATTATCTTATTTTGTCATTGCACAGCTACTGTCTTCCTCAGTTGCTCTGCTTCCAGTGCAGCTTGTTTTAAGTAGAGCTTTTATCCAATCAGATTTCACCTCTGTGTCTCTAGGTAAGAAGAGAGGCCCGAGGCCTGCAGACTCACAAGTGAATCCATGTGCAGTTTAAGTGAATGGGGACGATATTGTTGATTGTCATAGTGTTCAACCAATCAGATCTTTAGTTTGACATGTTGGGCGTATTCTTTGACGTGCCAGAGCCTGCTAGCTGGCCTACAAGTACGTCAGCATTAACGTGCAGCTCAGTTTTCAGGTGCAGCGTGCGCTGTGATTGGTCAGTGGGCGAGCATGTGACTATCGTGAAACGAAACTTAACGTAGCCAGCAAAGCTTAGTGGAGTACTGAGAGTTCAAATTGAAAGATATGGAAGAAATTATGAAATGTTTTGCATTTTGTTTGGTGTAGATTTTTTTTGATTTTTTTACCTAGCTTTGTTTTTTTAACACTCAATGGCTGAAGGAGGAGGAGAAACGGATTTGTGAGTTGGGATTTAACCGTGGGATTAAACTCTTTGTCAACAAAGAAAGGAGGATGGAGTTTGTCTTTAAGTGAACAGCATCGAGATGACGTCCGACTCTACCCGGAGGCTGATGTTTACAGCTCAAACACTGAGTCAGTTCTGGCTTGGTGGGGAGAGGGAGCATCCACTCATCGGACAGAGGGCTGTGGGCATTCTGCTTCCCTTCGCCACATCCTACCTCTGTGAGATCGGCTTTTCTGCTGTTGCCTCTCTCAAAACTAAACACAGATCTAAGCTCAACATTGAGCATGAACTGAGAGGCCGTATCAAGTCTGCAACCCCGTTTTAAAAAGATGTGTAGTGGAAAGCAGCTCATTGCAGCCACTAATACTGATACAACGTGATGGCTCACGCATATCTGCACTCATTTTGTTTTGCACAGGTTGCACGTTATTGTTGTTTTGAAAAGATATGCAGTATAAAACTCAGTAAAACATATATACAACCAAATATTTGAACTTGTTTAGTTTTTCACAGGTTGCCCTTTATTGTTATTATCTTGAAAAGATATTCAGTGTTTTTGTCTGATGGAGCAATCTGGTTTACTTGAAAGTGATTTAAATTTTCTTTATTCTATTATTTGAAAAAGCACAGATGGAGGAGTCACAACATGTTATTTCAATAAAAGTTCAACATGGACCATTTTGTTACAATTTTGTTGGGGCGGTGGGGCATGAACATTTTTCTTCCTCCAAAGTGGGGCGTGACAGAAACAGTTTGAGAACCACTGCTTTAAGTACACATCTACTTCTGTAACATTTTGAATACAGGACTTTTTTACTTGTAATAGAGTATCTTTAGACTGTGGTATGTCTTCCACCGCTGGGTACAGCATGGTATCAATCAATGACACTCAACCAATGGTCTCTCCCTGCCTGCACTTTCATCATATATAAACCATGCACGAAATATGAGGGCACAGAAAAATGTAAAGTATTGTCTGTAAATACAATCAACCCACTGTAGAAAAGTACAGACGTCAACTTCCAAGCAGTCATAAGTAACTCTGTGACTCTGTCGACTCAGATGTTTTGTACAAGATTAAGATGAGCTTGAAACCAGAAGAGAGGAGGCTGCTCTGGTGCCCATGACATATCGCTGTGTTTGCTTGTCCACACACACAACAGGCCTTCCACAGTGTCAAGTGTGACAGAAACATGTTCTACTTGTATCAGTAGAAGATGTAATGCCTGTGTTTGTTTGTTTTCCAGGGCCTTCGTCTACCTCAGTCAGAACAACTACGCTGAAGCGCACGCCTCCTTCGCCGACGTCTTGAAAATTGACCCGAAAAACCCTGTGGTGAGTGCTCCAACACCCACAGGAACAAACACCGCTTTAATGCACCACATGAGTCCGAGTCATGTGAGACACACAATTTACAGTGAGGCTGATGTCATGTGTTGTGTCGTCGAAACATCGGTGGATCTATCATAGTGTTGGATTCATTGGATGACCCATTGGAAGATGAATAGGAGATGGGGTTGATACATTTTTGGAAATTTTTCTTTTTTGTTGTCTTAGCCAGCGAGATGAGAAGATTGATATTCATTTCACGAGTGCTTGTTAAGCACAGAGCAGGGGCCAGATAAATAAACCATGTGTTCTGCGTACGTCTTTGCCCACACACATGCATGTCAATCAAAAGCACATTAATAATATGCATTGTATTTTGAATTGTTGTGATAATAAATTATGAATGGTCACTTCCCTGTCAGTGATCTTTAAATTTGATCCTAAATGATGAGCCGTTTTGTAAAGTATCTTTCGACATGAGCTCTATGAATCCATCATCAATCATCCTTCTGATGTTTAATAATGGTGATCGAGATATCTCCGCGACGATGGATCGCAGATACATGTAATGAATTAGTGGTGTGGGCGCTATAAATATCCACGCTCGTATAATGACAGCTGCTCCGGTGCTGCTGGGGAACACGTACCATCTGTGAAATGGCACCTCTTTCCTTGCCGGTCTTCTGACTGACGGGGCAAACGAGTGGTGGAGGGGGCACAAAGCATCGAGGTGCAAACTGATTTTTATGGGGCGTCTCCACACATCCATTTATGGCAAACTGCAGGAGTAGAAATGAGGCTCGTGCATGTGCGCCCTGTTCCACAATGATTGGGATTTATTTTATTTATTTAATCATCAGTTTTATTCAGCCCCATGCTTAGCTTAGCATAAAGACTGAAAGCAGGGGGATACAGCTAGCCTAGCCCTCTCCATCGAGTAAAGAAACATGCCTACCAGCACCTCTAAAGCTCACTAAGTAACGCGCTGTATCTCGTTTGTTTAACCAGTACACAGTTCAATTTTTTTAAAAAGACTATTTGTAGTTTTTTGGCAATTTCACAGTCTTAGCGGGGCTGTTTGATTCTGTCAGCGAAAAAGTGGGCCACGGTTGGAACCCTCATCCCCCAACATCGCGCTCAGTACCCTTTAATTTGCACAACTCAAATGAAATTCAAAATGACGCCCCGAAAGCTCAACATCAGCCTCACACCAAGACGGTAAAAGAGTGCACTTCTTCTGTCCTCACCCAAGCTCTGTATGTTCCCAGGCCAACAACAATGCAGCGGTTTGCCTGCTCTATCTCGGCCGCCTGAAGGAGTCCCTGGGCCAGCTGGAGGGCCTGGTGCAGCAGGACCCCGCACTCTACCTCCACGAGAGCGTCCTCTTCAACCTGACCACCATGTACGAGCTGGAGTCGTCGCGCAGCACCCAGAAGAAGCAGGCTCTGCTGGAGGCCGTGGCCTGCCGGGAGGGGGACAGCTTCAATGCGCAGTGCCTCAAACTGGTCTAAGAGGGCAAGAAACGTGAACTGGGAGTGGACACACACACACACACACACACACACACACACATACTACTGCACTCTCACAATCTGTAGAGGAGTAGAAAGCTCACACACGCTGGTGGATTGACATTCTGCAAAGGAAATGGCCCTCTGTGTCGATGTTCATTTTATAGATTAAATAGTTTGACATTTAGGGAAATTTGCTTACTTGCAGCGAGTCAGATGAGAAGATGGATACAACCCTTATGTTTGTACCGTAAATATGGAGCTCGAGCTGCAATGATGTGAAATAGACCCCCGATTTTGATCAACTGGAACTTACGTCTGCATGAGTATTCATAGAAGATGAATATATTTGCAGGGAGGCTGGCTTGTTACTAGGCTTTCATTTTCACTTGAAAATATTGCGACTGAAGAGGTTGTTTTTACCCATTTCTTCCAGCCTTTGTGTTAACTTAAGCTCGTATTTGGCATGCAGCAGTATCGATCTTCTCATCCGAATCTCCGCTAGAAGTTTCCAAGTATTTCCAGAGAACGTCAAACTGTCGCTCTACATTTTTTTTAATCAAAACCATCCCTGTCTCACCACCACAGTCACATTAAGCGCTGTGAGGTCAGAACACAGATTATGTTGCACTACAGACTGTGGTTCTAAGGTAGTTGCAGGCTCATAGTGTGGGTCTTGACGCGGGCATTATCCTGAGCTTCAGTGTGCTTTAGGACTAATAAACCACCACAGAGGTCCAAAGCTTCTTCCACAGCAGACACCCGTCACACTGGATTAACTCGACTCCAGCTGCCAGCTTTACGAACTCGTGCAGATTGCATCGTATCCTGATGACTTAACGAAAACTGTAACATATTAGGAATCCAAAATTGTACATATCAGAGCTGTTTTTTCTGTTCATGTGATTATATCAAAACTTATCTCATTAAATCTTTTATTGATTTGTCCTAGTGGATCTTCAATTTTCACATATTGTGTTGATCATATTTATGTATATTGAATTGTGTTTTATCTGAAATAAATAAATGGATGGATGGATAGATCATTTTTTTTAAAAGAAGCACGGCACAGATGAGAATTAGCAGCAGCTTTATGTTCCAGACAACACAAATGTGAGTGAATCTGTCAGACGCTCCACCCTCTACAGACTAGTGAGGGGAAATGTTAAAGTAGAAAATACTGCGTACTAGTTGCGCATTTCAAAATGCTGTTGAAGGTCTGACTGCACCTCCCACCCACAGCTGCTTTAGAGAACAAGGCACTACAGATTGTCCTGTGGTGAAAGTATTCAGACCCTACAGATCATGTTCATATTGTTTACACTTGGGTATCTACAGTCAAAGTACTCATGCACAATGGCCCCTTTAAATGTTATATATACACGTTAATGTCATGGTACCCCTGATGCATTTAGCAACAATAATGAAGTACATTATAAGTTTATGATTTTATGATCTAATCATGTTTTGTCTGTACTCTTGATTGAACTCCACACAGACTGTCCTTATTTTGACATACTCTGCCAATTAAAATGACCACAATGTTTCATTTCATCATAACTGTCGTTTCAAGTTATTTTAGCCAGTAAAGGGTTAAGAACCGTCGGCTCATTTGTAAATATTACACAATTAGAAGCTGGTACGTTAATGTATGGAGTCACTGCAACAAGTTCCAAATAAAACCATTGTGTTAAATGAAGGGATTGGATCAGCAGTAAGACATGGGGCCTTTATTTTGAAACTAACAAAGTGTTGCAGTGAAAATATTTCAGTCTTAGTTTTAACAGAACAGGTTGGAGCAGCCACGCTGCCTCAACACCACCCACGAGTCACAGCAGAAATAGACATTGAAAATAATCTTTAGACAGTATAGCGTACCAGCAACATTACCAAGTTTAAATGTTAGACGGGGGAAAAGGATTTGTTTTTAACTCAACACTTTGTTTCAAAATAAAAGCCCTGTAGACAGAAGGTGGGCATGCATGCATGCTACCATTTGAAATGTTGAAGTGGCCTCTGATCCGCATCCCACATAGCCTCTTCATAGCCATTGGCAGGTGTGCCGCCTGTCATTGACGGTAGTTTGATGGTGTTTTTACCCCACACCTAGCTACTCTGCCTCTGAATAGAGTTAGTGAATTGATTCATGTTGATATGGCACACTGATTAACAAGACCATATAAAAGTATTCATATAAAACAGGTTGCTCTACAGCATCACACAGCTCTCTCTCCGGGTTCCTGCAGAGAAGACAGGTACTTCTGGCGGATGTTAAAGTCGTCGGCGGGCCGGTTGTAAGCTATCCACACCGGCTCCCCAACAAACAGCCTCATGGCTTTGGTGTAGTTCTGCAGAGACAAACAGAGCGCCATGCATAGTAAGTATGGATTCTTTTAATATGCAATATAAATACTTCTTTGTTTGTATTCTGCTGTATGGAAACACCCGGATGGCTTGTGCTCTCAATATTCCGTCTAGTATGATTAAAATATTATTTTTGCAGCATAATTTTAATTAACAATCATTGATCATTGTTAGAATTTCATCTCATCTAATCCAGTGTGCTCGTGCGCATTGTTAACACCGTCAGTGTTGAACATCCACACCTCCCCGAGATAACTGTGCAGCATGTTAACTACTGTCCACCCATGTTCTTAAAGGACAGCGGGCCTCGTATCAATGACAACTCCATGCGTGTGTGCTGCGTACAGTCTCGTCCAGGGTGAAGCGGTGGTAGATGCCGGCCGGCAGGGTGATCAGGTCGCCCTTTGTCATGGCGATCCTGATCCAGCGCTCCTCCTCGTCCCTGACGTCAAAGTAGGCCTGGCCGTCCAGGATGTAGCGGATCTCATCATCCAAATGCAGGTGCTCCTCAAAGAACATCTTCAGCTGAGAAGACGGACACAAAAAAGACACAGCAGTTAAAGTCAACAGCCAGTTCCAAGTGCTAGCTGTCCTAATGTGTCCTAATGTGTCCCCGTCTCCACTGACTGACGATGATGATGGATTACGACATGTCGTAAAGCACTGTACAGCCGTATAGCTTCCCCACAGGTCAAACAATCCTCTACTGCAGTGAGGACAGTTTACTTCACTCTAGTTCACTTTCAACAAGCGTCTTATCCAACAATGTGCCAGTTTCTCAGAATAAATACTAAATCATCATTAAAAGGTATTGAGTGAGTGAGAGCTGCAGAGCTTTGCTGACCTTCTCCTCATAGTTGGGCAGTGTGTCTTTGTGAATGGAGATGATGTCCATGAAGGAGTAGCCGTGGTCTCTGCGGATCTGCTCCAGCTCTGGGTCTGTTTCATAGAGGTCAGCATTCAGCTGCAACAACGGGACAACAACAACAACAACAACAACAACAACTAAATAGTTTTAAAGTTGTTGAGGGGTCACAGCTATCTAACCCGAAAACTTGATTACGGACGTCCTGTAATGAGTAAAGTCGATATAAAACACAAAGGTTGACTTTAGTAAGCTAAATAAAATGATTTGTAACGGTATCCGACAGCTAACGTGGCTGTGACGTTAGCGTACCTTCCAGTGAAACACCCCGAGCGTCTTCAGGTGGTCCAGACTAACGGGCTGGTTTGGGGTCAGCCTGTGCGGCTTCCTCTGGTCCTCCTCGGAGCTGTCCATGTACCAGGCTTCCACCGCCATGCTGACGGCTTTACGGCTCAATTTACGGAGAAAGCTCACGTGTCATTTGTAAGCCGTGACGCCACCCATGTGGTTTATTATTTGATATGAATTACATTATTGTTCCCCTACACATATATATTATATAAACACAAATCATTATTCTTAGAAAACCGTTAGACGTGTTAAAAACACGTGAAGCCATCTCATTTGATAGTTTTGGTTTGAAGGGTACCACCGGAAGTGTTGCTGTCGTGATTGTTTGTGACTGGAGGAGATGACGCAGTGAGGCTCAATACTGCTCTCCAGTGTTCATAGTGAGGAACTACATCTCAGTCGAGCTCACTGGTTTACATCATGTCACACATCGCCTTCAGGCTGTCTCTGGTTTAAAATCCAGGACAGAGGCCTTCAATGTATCAGAGGACCTATTTCATTGTTTTTAATCAGCAAGGCATTCGAGCATTTATAGCTGCTCAATATCTATGAAGTGACCATGTAGGCCTAAAAATGAGACCTGTCTATGTTAGAGTTGAGCTTTTTTGTATTCACTACTCATTCCATCCACCTCTCACTCTCTCATCCTCTCGCACCTCTACACCATCACCTGGAGTTGAATGGAATAGATTAGGAAAGGGAGGAGGAGCCTGTTGAGCAAATATCATTATACTCCATATTTCGTATGTGTGTACTTCATGTTTTAAACTAGTATTTACTATTTTTGTGAACAAAAGATTATAAAGGACTGCAGCACTTTCTAATTTTTTGTGATCAACATTTAATATATAGACTCCTTGCTCATTCATTTGTCATGTGAACAAGAGGAGCTGGGTATTGAACCACAAGCTATCTGATATTACAGTATTTATGTCACCCACAAATGTATAGTTACCACTATCAGAACTATTTCATGACTTATAATCAAACCATGTTAATAACAAAGAAGAGCTAAATGAATACAAGCTGTTGATTGCTTCAGTGTCTTAAGTTTATTTAAGTTCACTGTCTTCAAGTTTTACATTAGAACAACTACTCGATTATTCATTTGCCTTTTTTGGGACTTTGGCTTGTCTTTTTCCTGTCCATCATTCTTCTGTGGGGCGGTTTGATCTTGTTTAAGTATGTCCTCATGGTCCTGCATGAACATCATGACCTGAGG
The DNA here is from genome assembly GCA_032191485.1 of Leptoclinus maculatus. Classification (NCBI taxonomy): domain Eukaryota; kingdom Metazoa; phylum Chordata; class Actinopteri; order Perciformes; family Stichaeidae; genus Leptoclinus; species Leptoclinus maculatus. The sequence continues at coordinate 2,033,149 of JAVDOI010000003.1, read as the reverse complement.
AGGAAACAGTGTTTGTTTTCTGTCTGTCTGCTGTTCATAACCATCTCTGCTCTGTCAGGGTGCACACCTTATCAAGCTGTTTCACTGTGTCATCCTCATCCACAGCTCCGTCTCCTTCTACCCTGTCACCTGTCATTTCATAGAGGCTAAGGGTCGCCATCTTAATCTGTCTCAGCCAGATTGTTTTCTTTGCAGCTGTTTCTTGAATGTGGTTCCACTTGAAGACGGGGACAAGTGCATTTCACACAAGATGGTAGCTGCATATGTAGGCAGCATTTGATTTGGTGTACGCTCTGATGCCAGACTTTGAATCAGTGTCATGTCTGATACCCAGTGTTTCGCTCTGACTCGGTTTGGAGCCGGGACAGCCGTAGGTTCTTCTGCAGCCGCCGCAGACGATCATTGTCCTCCAGTGTCAGCAGTGATTCTCTCAGCTGGTCGACCTGCTCGTACGCCTTCTTCTCCCTCTCCTGGAAATCATCTCGAATGTGGAGAAGATTATGATATATAAATGATCCGCGAGGTCCTGCCCGTTTTTAAACTGTAAAACACACACACACACACACACACACACACACACACACACACACACACACACACACACACACACACACACACACACACACACACACACACACACACACACACACACACACACACACACACACACACACACACACACACACACACACACACACACGTTAAAGTTGCAGCTCAAAGATCCAACTTCTTACTCAAAACAAATCCATGACCACCTCTGCACACGCCATAGAAATGATTTCACTTTTCTAAAATAAGACATTGACCTGTAAGGAGACGGTTGTTTCACATAGCAATGCTATCTATGTAATGTTTAGTGTGCATGCCTACTGTTGAGGCCATCACTGAGAGATCAGATGCATCGAGGTTTCGGGAGGCTTACCACCATGACTGAATGACAAACGTTACCAAATTAGCTGCATTGATCTGAGATTCACCGTCACGTTTTAAAATGGGGTTTGTTGCATTGTGGTACAATCTTAAAACTTTGGAAACCTCTGTTAAAGTAAGTGGATCTTTTGATAATAGACTATTAATGTACGATAAACACATTTAGATTGAGTTTCTCTGCGTGTAAACGTACCCTACTCACCCTGCATGCCTGCTCCATGACGTCCTCATATACAGTGTGTTGCTGTATCTGACGCTCTTGCTCCTGTTTCTTCTCCATCACCTCGGCACGCACCAGCTGTAGCTTCTCTAGCTCTGTGTCCAGCTGAAGGCCCTCTCTCCTCTCCTTCTCTGCTTCCTCAACAAGTTGATCAGCCTCTTCTACCTGCAGGGAAGGAGCTAGAGGGACTTAGTGTTGCTGTTTGCTGTCCAGTTCCATCCATTACGTTACGTACAGTCATATACAGCAGTCGTGTGTGAAATTGTCCTCTACTGTACCTTCAGAAAGTTATCACAGCGTGCGTGTACTTTCTGCGTTTTCTTTATCAGCGCGTGGAACTCATCTTTGCGCTGTCTGAGACTCTTCAATGTCTACATAAAAACACACATAATATATGTATAATAAACAGCGTAGCTAAAATAGAGACACACACATCCCTTTGTAACCACTAGGGGTGGGACTTCCTGTCATGTGACATAAGCTGCTCTTATTCACAAATAAAGAGACTTCTCTTCAAACAACGTTGGTTACGATCAGGACTGAAGTAAAAGTGTACAATAATATAGTATTTCAGAGCAGTTTTAGGAAGGAGACACGTGTGTCCTCTAAGGATCAACAGTGTGAAGTAACGCTATATGATTTGAGTAACTAACATTGAGTTAACTTAACTGCTGGCCGTTACACCGTGAGAAGTAACGTTGGGAGTTAACTGTTAGTATCAGATCATCTCCGTATCTGATGCTCGATCATCTCGTCGTGCTCCTCGGTCTCCCGGCGGAGCCTCTGGATGTCGACCTCTAAGGCCAGAGAGCGGCTCACATGACGGGCTGCTCTCTCCATCCCACCGCTGGATCCTTCCTCCACCGTCCTCTGTCTTTGTTTAACGTTTCGAGTTTTCACACTTTCTACGAGTGCCCAGAGTCCCTCGTTTAGGGTTAGTATAGTTTGTATAGTTTGCCATAAAATGTCATAACAATCTCTTAGTATGATGGAACATCGTAAAATGTTCATAATAAAAAGTAGTATAGAATTCCATAAAATGTTACAAAATAATATAGTATAAAATGCCTTAAGAAAGTCATAAAAAATGGTTACGTATGCTTTAAAAAAGCAAGTCATAAAAAAGCAATTCAACTGAATTGCTTTGTCATAAAACAGTCATACAAAATATCGTATAGTATATCTTAAAAATGTCAAAATATAGTAGGCCATAAAAAGGCATAAAAATGTCACGGTATAGTATATGCCACACAAAATATATTTTTTTGATAGTAGATTGATTAAATTTCACTTGCTCGATCATATTCTTAATGCATTTGGTGTGTAGTGTCTCCTCTTCTAGCCTCACTGAACCTCCTGTTCTTGTGTAATCTCCCACAGACAATAACACGACTCAGTGGGTTGGTTTTCATACCATCTTCCTAAGTTTTTTGAGTCACCAGCCGCCACTGATTGTATACAGATATACTGTATGAAAGAGTAACACTAAAATGACCATATAGTTGAATCAACACATCTCTAAAACAGTTTCAACAAAAACTATAACCTTCATGAGTGTATTGAAGGGCTATTTTATTAGAATGAATTAGTTTAAGCTAGGTGTACCTAATAAACTGGCAACTGTGTCTGTGAGAATACTCACATTTCACATGGTGAAACTTTACTAACTGCTCTTTAAAAAAACATTGACAGTGCTTAAATTACCACTTAACTTTAATCATATTATTGAATTTTTGAAGCCAGTAAAAAAATGCCAAACATTCGAAAGCATACAACAGCATCTTACACACATTTCTAGCTACAAAACCCACACCAATAACAATCAATAACTTTGTTCTTGTACCTAGTTTGCAACTGTGGATACAATAAGCATAAACCTAGCATTCAAATGAGTTTCATTCACTTTCACGAGTGTACATAAAGATGTACAGAGTCTCCAACAGTCAGTGCTATAAGTCATCTCCTCCTTTGCTGATCTGCACCACGGTCTTTCCGCGAGCGTGACCTTTCTCCATCTTCTCGAAGGCCTGAGGAACCTGGGAAAAGCTGAAAGTCTCCTCCACCACAGCCCGAATCTGATAGAGAGCACATAGAGGGAGGCAGAGGTCAAACGAGCCCTGTTTCTCAGCTGTTGTGTATTTCAATATCAGCCAGGAAACTGTTTTCACATCATGCCTTCAATGATAAAAATGAAGTAAAGGCATGTTTGTGCAGGAGCATGCTCAAGTGAGAATCCTAACAAGATAGATAGAGGGGTGTTATCTGCATAGAGAGTGATAATCCCCAGTTTAACTGCATGCTATATCACAATGTAATCCATCACACCACAGTATCACCAATCATTTGTTGAAGTGCCAAATGCATTTATGAAATCTAATGTACTATATTCACAGATAGGCCTGGTACTTTTGTGACCCATGCATTTCTAAAAGTTATTAAATGCCAAATAACCGGCATGTCATTGCAGAACATGTCATTTGTTTTTTTATGAGAATGTAATGTGCTCCCAGGTTAACATGGCATTAACGAGGAGGGAAAGCCCTTGTCCAATGAGGTTTGGGGTTGGGTGTACTACACGGGAGAACATTTTCATGTTTTCACTGGAAAAATGTGGAATCCATGTTCAACAGCTGTTTGCTGTGCAAGCATATGGTTAATGGGGGCTACTGTGAGATCACAATGCCACAACAAAAGATTTAAATAACCAATGGAGTTAACTCTGCTGTGCCACGTGGGTAAATTGCACAGCAGCCTGTCTCTTAATTTGGAGTAGCAAGCATCGATCCTGCTGCTGTATGATGGCCACAGCTACTTAATAGAGTCGAAGTAAAGGCATGAGACAGTGTCTGAAACTGATGCTTCAAGCCAAAAGAGCCCAATTTAACCCCCGATGTGCACGCGATGATAAACAAACTGCTTTCACTTCATTGTCAGTCCCTGAACAGTTTAGAGAATACATCTGGTACTGTACCTGTCCTGCATCCACCATCTCCCTTACTTCATCCAAGGCAGGACCGCTAGGTGCAAAGAACCCCCAGCGGTAGTGAACTCCTTTGACTAGGTGCTACAAGAAAACAGAAGGAGAGAAAAGACATGGCGCTGAAGTCAAACTTGTGTATTGGTGTTCACAGCAGACACTTCACCGTTGGCCGTTACAGGACTGAAGCTGTAAGAAAACAAGTCGTGTTGAACGGATCATGTTACTGTGAGACATTTAAAATATGCTTATCTGAAACTTTGTCTTTTCACCACTTATTGTACGCTCTTCCTACATGACCCGTTAGTTCCTGTTGTAAAGGATCCATTAATAATAGTGAGAACTATAGACCTGTAGCCCTAGCTAGTGTACTTTGTCAGATAATTCTCAGTGACCGGTTAGAACTAATTAACTTCATTAATGTCCACTAATCTTGCTTTTCCTATATAAGAAATGACACAACTCAATGCAGGCCTACATCTGTAGAGTCTCATGTGTGCCAGGACACTGGGTGGAGATGCAGCCCACTTTCCTTTCAGCCTTTAACAGCTGGGTAGGATTTCTTGAAGCTCATGACAAAAGCAGAAATGACTTGAGTCTGTCTTTTGTTGCGTTTGCCCCCATGTGTGTATGGACTTTTGATATGAAGGAGTCATATGATGTCATATGTCATATGATGATATGAATGTCAGCGAGTCATCAGCACTGAAACAATGCTTCAGCAACTGGAAAAATACACCTCTGCTGCGTCAGTCTGAATAATCGCTCACAGATTGTAGTTCTGATTGGGGGGTATAGTGTGGGTGCTAATGAGACAACGCAGCTGTAAATTCACTCCTAGTCTTACTTATATATTATATTTTTTGATCAGCTGAGCCCCTTCACAAGTCTATTGAGGGAGTTTAAGTTCAAGAGGGAGAGTGTGGTCCACGTGGCGTTTCTCAGGCGGCGTTAAGGCGTAACATTAACCGGTTACACACGCAGCGGAAGGGGGAATATGGTATTGTGTGGAAAGCAACACACACCCAACTCCCCTTGTGTTTAAGATAGTCACATGGCTCTTCTTTTGGCAAGAAAAAAAAAAGTGAAAGGGCAAGTTTCTCTGGGGCTGTCCCGGCTCGCTACAATCCTCCATCTAGTTCATGAGTAATTCAAAAACGTACATCGGCTCTGTGAGGTTGTGCTTTCTGGATAAATAAATATTATTATTATTAAACCCGATGGATTATATACAGTGTGCTTTGTGCTACAAAGCCTCTCTCTCTCTCTCTCTTCACTGGGTAATGTTGGGTATGATAGTGTAGTGTAGTGTGTAGGGTTCACAGAGTTTGTGTGTACATTTAGGGGGTTTTAGGGTCTTTGTTTGTGGGTGCTTGCAGTCGTTCAGCGCGTGCTGGTCGGCGTGCTAAACGCCACGAACTAACCAGGAAACACGGTGTGAAGATCGCGCTGCGTTTCGCGTGTTCAGTGGAGGACTGCAGCCTGGCAGTAGAGGAGCTCGTCGGCCACAGCTGCGTGAAGTCCGCTGCGCGGATGAACAACGCTGTGGTCATCTTTTTAGATAGCGTAGAAACTGCGGAAGTGGTGTTGGAGAACGGGATCGAGGTGGGCGATAACTTCCTACCCGTTTATCCTCTCAGCTCACCGGCAGTAAAAGTCACAGTGTCCAACGTTCCACCGTTTATTAGAGACGAGGCAATAACCAGAGAGCTGTCCAGACACGGGAAGATAGTGTCTCAGGTTAAGAAAGTGTCTTCTGGGTGTAAATCTCCTCTGTTAAAGCACGTGGTGTCTGACAGGAGACAGCTCCTCATGATCCCGAACAACAGGAGCAGGGTGATCAACCTCGTGTTCAAGCTCACAGTAGAGGACTATGACTATGTCATTTTGGAAAGACTGATGACTTTAAATGTTTCAGTTGTGGAAAAGAAGGACATCAGAGTAGAGCTTGTCCTGAGAAAAACGTCTCTCATAAAGACCAGAACCAGAAAGGTACTGAGGAGGGCAGAGCGGACAAGCAGAACGGACACGAGGGAACAGGTGGGGTCCAAAGGGGGAGGGAGGAGGGGACAAGTGGGGCCCAGGAGGTGAGGGAGGAGGGGACAAGTGGAGTACAGGAGGTGAGGGAGGAGGGGACAAGTGGGGTCCAGAAGGTGAGGGAAGAGGGGACAAGTGGGCTACAGGAGGTGAGGGAGGAGGGGACAAGTGGGGTCCAGAAGGTGAGGGAAGAGGGGACAAGTGGGCTACAGGAGGTGAGGGAGGAGGGGACAAGTGGGGTCCAGAAGGTGAGGGAGGAGGAGACAAGTGGGGTCCAGAAGGTGAGGGAGGAGGAGACAAGAGGGGTCCAGAAGGTGAGGGAGAGTACTGGAGGACAGATGGAGACAGGTGAGGTGGACATGGAGGGAGACGAGGAGCAGCTCAAAGCCCCTCAGCTGAAGAGGAAAAGGGAGGAAACAGTGGAAGCTCACAGGCCAAGAAAGTGGCAACGAAAGGAAGTATAGGAGCAGCTGAGTGTGAGTCCAGTCTGGAAGAGGACTCTGAGTCCAGTCTGGAGGAAGACTCCGAGTCCAGTCTGGAGGAAGACTCCGAGTCCAGTCTGGAGGAAGACTCCGAGTCCAGTCTGGAGGAAGACTCCGAGTCCAGTCTGGAGGAAGACTCTGAGTCCAGTCTGGAAGAGGACTCTGAGTCCAGTCTGGAGGAGGACGCTGCTGCTGACAGTGAGCCCTCTGAATACAGGGCTGGCAGCTGTAGGAGCTCTGAAGGCTACAGTGTGGAGGAGATACAGGATTATCTGCAGAGAAGTAAAAATGTAAAAAGGAGCTAAAGTGGAGGACTACTTCTCTGACAAAGAGAATCTAAGAGAATCCAAATCTGCCAGATCCCATATGAGCAGTAAAGACAGAGGAGGTCTCACAAAGCAGGAAGGCTACAGACTGAAAACAATTGTTCAGAAGATAAAGAAAGAGCTGAACAATGATGGAGTTAATGGAGAATAAAGCCTCACAGTCTAAGTGCAAGCCAAAGACAAGTTTCTGTTTGTTGTTTTTTTGGCCGTTTTGGATGTAAAGATCCCGGAGCCCACATGCTCACTACTGGCTGCTTCGGGAGCCGCTGGTGGGCGGAGCCGGGGTGGACATCCAGGACGGCACGACTCCAGGTCTCCGCAGCATGCTGTGCTCCTCTGGGACCACCACCCTGAGGGCGGATGTAGCTGTTCTTGGACTGAGAGATGCACCTGCAGTGGCTTCTCTACTCGGGCTGAATTCCATCCGGCAGAGCAGGAGGATCCTGGGCAGGTTGGCGGAGGGACTGACGGAGGACGAGGTCGAGATGCTGCAGGAGGACGACAGAGGAGAGGATTCCCCCCCCCCACACTCATTCACTCAGTCTCTCTATCTTTCTGTCTGTGCCTCTCTCTCTGTGTGTCTCTCTCTCATACAGTCATTCATGTCTTACAGATTTTGAGAGGACTTTTCCCTTTCACCCCCCTGTCATTTAATAACCTCTGTTTGTGTGTCAAACATTATGAATATGTCTCCTCTCCCCCTCTCTCACCCACCCAGTCGCACCCTTTCAAAATAAAAGCCCCATAGAGTAACGGAATCTTAACATGAAGCTCAGAATGAGGTTCGTACAGAAATGATGGGATGACCCATCATTTCCAAAGGCTTCTCAAACAAAGATGTATATGTCCAGTACAGAAATGACGGGAGACATTTGTGGACTGTCCATCACGAATACAAGATTCAATGCAAGAGTATGAATCTAAAATGCAGAAAAGAAAGAAGCGATATCTCAATCGAATCTCAAAGATACTACCGGCATTATCGGCGTGTATATATGTATTGCAACGTCTTCGGGCAGTAGAAGCCACACTATAAAATTTCGCAAGAAATTTGGACAGTTATACTTATTCTCCAGGTTAACCATGTAAAAGATATCCCTGAACCTCGACTAATAAAAAAAGGGACCCGAATTTGGCTTTTAAGTGAAACCAAAATTTGAACCAAGAAGGAAGTAGAGGTGTTTTGACTCTCCGGAGAAAGGCAACACATGCTTGAGTCAGTTTAAACTGTGGATTGTGTGGTTAGGACTTAAGTGGAAAGAGGTGGTGACGGTAATGCACGGATGTGACAGAGACACACACACACACACACACACACACAAACACACAAACACACACACACACACACACACACACACACACACTAGCCACAAGTGCACTGCATGCAAGCTTTGCTCTGCATGATGCTCACCGCATCGCGCACACTGACAGGATGCCGTTTACCCAGATGTACTGAGCTCCGGGAGTGTGTGGGGGGGGGGGGGGGGCATAACACACCATTAATGTTCTGCACATGCATTAATGAAGTTATAGGTCATCACACTGGCGACGGAGACTGAGAAACACTGTAGCCATGGTGAAGGGAAATGGCTGAGGCCTTTTCACACAGTTCTTCTCGATGCAAGCCAGACTTCTGGACTGTGTGACTCGCTAATCACGACTGGCTGTGTTGGGTGTTATCTACCCACTTGTTCATTAACACGCAACATTTTCAGCTGTAAAACAGAGTGAACTTTGCATTTTGTAGTTTTGTGAATATTGCAACTCAAATATGTAAAGGGGTTGGTTTGGGGCTGTTTTTATGGTTTGGTCGAGGCCCCTTAGTGCCAGTTAAAGGAAATCTTAATGCTACAAACAAAGAAACATATTTTAGGCAACTTCCAATTTAGTGGCAATAGTTTGGAGAAGGCCCCTTCCTGTCTCATCCAAAGACTGTATATAAGAAGTGGACGTAGTCATCGTGTGTTACCCGTTGGTTTGTGTTCTGCCGTTCTGAAACCTTGAATTCGGCGATTTCGCCGTCGCCATCTTGGATTATGGCCGTCGCCATCTTGGATTATGGCCGTCGCCATCTTGGATTATGGCCGTCGCCATGTTGTTTTCTTGCAACTAATGAACAGAAGTTACCATATTTGGACTGAGGAGTGACGTAGAGACGCCGTATACGTCTCTGGCAGCGACCTGTCAATCACTGTGTAGCCCCGCCCTAAAGCATACCCTGCTTTGTGGTCTATCTGACTCTAAATGGACCATAACTTACTAAATGAACATCATGCTGTCTTTTCTCATAGACTTCCATACAATCAAATTTATTTTTGCAACCGGAGGAGTCACCCTCTGCTGGTCAGTAGAGAGAATGCAAGTTTTAAAACACTTCCGCATCGGCTTAACTCAGCAGAACAATTACCACGTGCACAAACCAACCCCAGCAAGAAATAGTCGTGCAGTTGGGAAAAACTTGACTGCACGGAGCCCTGACCTCAACCTCATCCAACACCTCTGATTGTTATCTGATCGACCAGAACACATTGCATTTTTCAACACACCTACAACTACTATGTGGGCGGAAAAACGCAATCGCTTCAAACCAGCGAGGTAGTCATGCTTGTCAAAATTGATATTCGATACACAATGGAGTCGAGACCAGGTGTCGTTTTTCAGTTTGGTCCGACGAAAATATACAAGCGAAACGATTCGTATCGCAACCAAGCCATTTATGAAGCAGTGGCTGAGCGAATGGGTGGAGGAGGATGTGACTTTGGCTTGTTTGAGCTGGACAGAGCGATCGAACCTCAATGTGGAAACTGAGACACATAATACCAGGTGTAAACGTAATCAGGTCAAATCATATCTGGATACGAGACGCATTGCAATGCAAGGTGTAGGGGGGGGGTCTGTGTTATTCCGTCATGATTACCTTGAGGGCTTTGGTGGCCACCGTGGCGGCAGTCTGCATCATGCCGTCAGCAATGCCCAGCCTGTCGGTGTTCTGGAGGAACGGTGTGACAAGGGTGACATACTTGGCGCCACACCAAGGCTTAAGCAGAGTCAGCGCCCAGCGCTCCGTGTCCCCCCCAACGTTATCCAGGATCAGGTCGAATCTTGAGATGGAGAGGGGTAGGGTTTGTGAAAACAAGAGACACAAGCAAAGATACATACGTGTGGAGTCACTGGGCATTAAAGACACAGTAAATGAAAGGGAGGATTTGTAGGTGAGGTAATAATTGGTGATTGAGAGGGAGATTGAGTCAGAGTGTGATTAAGTTTGTTAGAAAATTTAAGAGCTCCCACACTAATGAGCCGACCGCAGCTAGAGGGACTGGGTTGCCTTGGCAACAAGGGCTTTTCGTTGATACATACACACACCGAGTCCAATTAAACGAAAAAGCGACTGCATGTGTGTGGGATCATCTCACTTCTCCAGTGCCCTGAGCGGCTCCTCGACAGGCCCGGCGGTGTAGTCCACCACGTGGTCCGCCCCCAGGCCCCTCACAAACCGCTCTGCATTCTGGGAGCAGGTAACGGTCACGTGGGCTCCCCAAGCCTTCAGCATCTGGACGCAAATGATAGTATCAGCCGTTTTGTTGTTGCATCATTTGATGTCCGACTCCGAAACATATACACGTTTGGGGTTATTTGTGGCGAGCAGAGTGTTTGAGAAGCACACAGAATGTATAAATAATGAGATCAAGTGTTACGCAGTGTCTGTGTAATGGGAGCGACAGTTTTCGGGCCAAACAGACTTCTCATTACACCTCTGTATATTTCATGATCCGTGTATGATTACATGTTTGTATCTAAAGGAGGCTCTTCTGAGCTTGATGCAGTTAATAATTAGCTTGGCATCATCCTCCTCTTCATCCCCTACCTGTATAGCAAATGTTCCCACTCCCCCGGACCCTCCGAGGATCAAAATCCTGCGGGGAAGAGAAAAAAAAAAAAAAGCAGACATGCATGATATAAATGTGATGACTTTTTTTCTCCACCATTGTTAAACAGACGCTCCCCTCATTAGGGTTGCCTCTCAAATGCGCCTGCGGGCTTTAGCGCCTCAAGTTCCACTGCCAGAAAGCTGCGGCACATGGCCCACAGGCTCATTACAGGAGGCAGGCTAACTGGGGCTAAGCTTAGAGGGAACGCCCAGCAGAATAATTGGTTAGATCAAAGACAGGGAGCTTCTTTGGGGTGGACGGGGATTAACAGCAAGTGGAGATTGTGTGTGTGTGTGTGTGTGTGTGTGTGTGTGTGTGTCAGTGTTTATCCATCCCCTCACCGCTTCTTGGCACAGTTGTCCTTACTGAGCCCACCGGTGTTCACCAGTGCCGACCAGGCAGTGGTTGCCACATAGGGAATGGCTGCTGCCTCTACGTGGCTCAGTGACTTTGGTTTGTGGGATACCTGAGCACAACACACATCTGTAATCAGCGTTGGGACATTTACTTTTGAAATGTAATAGGTAAAAGATTACTAGTTGCCCTTTCAAAAATGTAATAAATAGTACTTTTCTAACAAATGTTTCAAACTTGATGTTCCATCATCACAGGTACATACATAAAATGTGACACAAACTTGGGTGTATGTAAAAACTTATTTTTCATATGCTGATGTTGAAACTGATCAAGTGCACGACTAAAAATAAAGATAATCAACAAATAAGGAAACAACAACACACAGAAGTGACGCTGAAATAATAAACGTCCACAGAGAAAGAGGCAAACCTCAACGACATCATTAACCAACAATACCTCGTTGGCACTCAGCACCACGAATTCAGCCAAGCTGCCCTGCTTCCACGGTGGGATGGCCGCCCACACCTGATGGAGACACACGGCAACGCGACACTCATCAACCACAGACGCAAACAGCCGTGTGTCCACATTTCTATACGGTTGTCTCACAATAGTTTAGTACATGGGGAGAAATATATAAAATCAAAAGTACCACATGTGTAGCGTCGCACAGTGAGTCACTCTATTTTTAGTGCGTGGTGGTGACCAAAAAGCAGAATGTGACCTCATGAAGCGCTAAATCTGTTTAAAGCCACAGTTCGCCTTCACACAAACATCCAGGTCATTAAGACTAAAGTACCATCCAAACCAAATCCAAGGTGGAAACAGAAGCTTGTAAAGTGAAATATGACTTAATGGGGAAAAAATGGTTATGAAAAAGACTAATAATCATAAAGGAACCATGAGGTGTTTGAGGGCAGTTGAGGATGAACTAAAGAACCAGAAGAGCTGAAAATCATTCAAAACACTCAAATGTTTCTGTATTAGGGCTGCGTCACACCATCACTTATCAATTAACCCGCCAAGTAATTTCTCAACATCAATGTCTTCACGTGTGTTTTTTTGTATTGTCTCCTCCTGTCTGTCAAACAAATGACAGACATCAAGACTCAACAGGATCTCACTGATGACACTGAGGTGTGGGCAAAGACACCTCAAAAAGACACCACGGACACACCGCGGTCACGATGCTCATGTTGACGCTACAAAGAGCCTCATGTCAGCCGGGGGAAAAAACACACCCACACTGTTGCACCTGCTCGTTCACAGCGCCATCAAACCATTCACACTTTAGGCACACATGACTCACTGTGTGCAGGGACCAGTTGTTCTGCCTAACGAAGCGGTTACCGGAGCACACCTACTATTTTGCATCGTTTACCTCATCCCTCTCTCTGAAGTGCTTCACATCCAGGCCGCACTCCATGATGACCCCGGACGCATCTCTCCCCAGGATGAGCGGGAACTCGCTGCCCGACTGCTTGATGTTCAGAGGGTCTCTCTTCATAGACATGGTCGCTGCGCCGTAGCCACCTGACGGGGAGAGAGCCTCAGATCATTTTGAGGTCATTTGCTGTGACGACACCACAAGAGAAACATGTTTTTTGAAGGGGGTTTGAATCTGGGGGGGGGGGGGGGGGGTTGAATCTACAATAAAATCAAGTAACTGCAGCTAATGATTATTTAATCTGCTGATTATTTTCTCAAATCATCCGAAATGGTTTGATCTGTAGAATGGTAGGACACATCTATATTCCTTATGTTCAAGGTGTTTCAGTAAGTGCAGTTTCAGTTTCAGTGAAATCAGATTCAAATGGTTCTAAAAAATATTGCTGTTAGATTGGTAGCGCCAGACGGACCGGTTCATACTGTAAGATACGAGTTAATGGCAGTCTCCAAACTGGCACTGAGCAACACAGTAATTGTATCCATCATTATGGGTCCCAGAATGAGTCCGAAATCTTGGGAAAAGTCTATCTGGTCAGGGGGTTGAGGAGGCAGGACGTGGGTCTGGCAGTCAACACCTGCTTGGACAATGTTTCAGATGAGAACAGGCACTATCTGGAAGTCGTTGTATGACTTCAATGAAACAGGGATCTGCAGAGTTACCTGAGGATCAAGAGCCTATTTTGAATCTAATATCATCCATTCTTCTGCAAAACTATAGAAGTCATTGGTCATATGTTGGGTAGCTAATGGAGGTCGCTTTTAAAAAGTTGCCTTGGCAAAGAAGACAGAGCTCAGATAAGACAAACTTCACGTTGTTGTGTTCATAGTCGTCCCTGTGTGATGACAGGCGTGCATGTTAAGCAGGGACGAAAAAGAACATTCACATTACATTACATTACAGTCATTTAGCAGACGCTTTCATCCAAAGTGACATACAATAAGTGTATTCAACATAGGTATTTAAGAGAACTAGTCACCAGAAGTTATAAGTGCATCTCCTTTTTTAAACAAGCATCTAAGAGCATAAACCAGAGCCGACGTACAGTGCAGAAACAAACCAATACGAATACAATAAGTGCAACAAACTAATACGAATACAATAAGTGCAACAACTAATACGAATACAATAAGTGCAACAACTAATACGAATACAATAAGTGCAACAACTAATACGAATACAATAAGTGCTAACAATCTGATATACAATACTCAAAGTGCAATCCTGCTTGTGAAACTTAAATTTCCACTTGAGCGACCTCAAAAACTATCACTGCTTGTTTGCCCCTCTCTACCCACCCCCACACTATCCCACCACACACAGTGGTAGAACTGGAGCCGACTGTGTGGTGGAAGACTGACAGGCTGCATGATTCATTTTAAGCCACATATAACCACAGCAAACGTCAGTCTGGGCCTCTGCAGCCTCACTGCTGAGGATGTCTTTTGCTCACAAAAAGAAAAAAAAATATTCTTAAACTTGGATATGCAGTCACGTGTCAGATGTGGTTCTATTTGTTGAATTCATTGCCATTGTATTCGCTCTCTGATGCCACTGTAAGCATGCACACAGGCTTGTCACTCACCTCTCATGCTGACGTCAAGCGGGTTCAGTCCTGCTGAATGCACTCTGACAATGACCTCATTGGGGTAGTTGATGACAGGGAAACTGGCATTTCTAGTGAACCGCAATGCATCATTGCTTCCATATTTATCGATGACCCAGGCAGGCATTATAGTCATGCTGGTTTTGGTAGTGCTGAACAGTCTGGTCTGACTCCCATGCCAGCAAGCCGATGTGTTCACGCGTGGTAATTTACTGTGGTGAAACAAGCACCTGCTGGACACGAAGTTTCTCAAATAACTCATCTTTCAACTCTTTAAAGCTTAAATACTGTCAGGAAAAATGGTGGAACTGTAAATTAGCAGTCCCTGTTACAGACAGAAATACTTTTAACTGCACGGCCACTATGCTAGATAACAGTACATTGACGTTATCTATAAGCCACGACTACATTCTGACTTTAAACATTTTGTTCTTACGTAAACATGTTTAACTTGCCATTTCGATAAATGCTGTAATTCCAAAGTTAATGGTGATTTCAATTCAACGTCCTCTCCCTTAATGTTCCATTTACACGACTGGTGTCTTTGAACAGCCCCTCAGCCTTTCCACCAATCACAGCGCGGGTTTCTCAACGGCCGTCCAATCACAAAAGGCGGTGTTAGACGTTGTTTATCGAAACAAACATGGCGGCCCGCTAGTGCCGCACACCATGCAGAGGTTGTTGTTAATTTGAGAGGCTGTCACAGCATTTCTTTAAATATGCTCAGCCTGACGATAAGGGAGGTTAGTACGACTGTTTGCGTGTTCTTTGAGCTCAGTTCTCCGTGTTTGTTTCGTGCATTCACGCCGCGTTCCCGACGTGTTTGTGCTGTCAATTCATAACTAACATAACTGTTAGGTGAAATAATATCGATTATCTTTTGCTCCCTAACTAAAACATAGATAGCTAAAATATATTGTCTGGCAACAGTCTAAAAACATTCTATCTGGTTATTGTGCTGTCTGCATGGTGAGATAAATTGCATGACACAGTTGTATGTATGTCGTATAATATATAACCTTAGCTAACCAAGACAGCTAACGTTAACGTCACTGCTTAACTATATGTTGCTTTATAAAGCTTCTATCGAAACATGCTCGTGCACTTGAGTTGTCCCGTTAAAAAACAAAATCCTGTCTTTCAGAAACAAAACAATGACGCAACTTAAATGTCTCTCCTAGTTATTGAGTAGTTAAGAAGTAAAGAGATATGTGTTACTCATAAGTAGCACTAGGTTTATTTAACCTTAAGTACAAAGTACTAGCAGATGAATGTAGCCTACTGGTGTCAGTATTTGCAGAATGAGCCTATATATTTATGATTCATATATTATTGGAATATGATGGATGACTTATTTGCGATTCAAACGGTCAAATAAATGTAGTGAAGTAAAAAGTAATAATATTGACTTCTGATACCAAGTATAAAGTAGCGTGAAATATATAAACTCAAGTAGAATACTTCAAAATTATACTTAACTCCAGATATAAGACATTTTAGGGTGTGCTGCTTTCAGGGTCCTGGTGTTGTCCATGCTGACTCACTGTCACTGTTTACGGGGACATTTGAATAGAGCAGAGACACTGTTCATGTTATCCCTTGCATCGATGCTTTTCCTACTATATAAGTCAAAATGTCTGCTGTGAAAAGGGTCTATTGAGTAACTGAATAACCGAGAGACCCCACTGGTATCACATCATCGTTCTCCAGGTGTCTGCGGCGCTCAGGGAGGGAAGAATCTCCCCGACGGAGCTTTGTAGGAAGTGTCTGAACCGCATCAAAAAAACACAGCATCTTAACGCTTACATCACTGTGACGGAGGAGCTGGCCCTGAAGCAGGCTCGAGAGGCAGAAGCCAGACTGCTGCGAGGTGTGAGCGCGTGAGCCTGTAGGTCCACACATTCTGTGTTACAGAGTCAGAGGTGTTACTGATCTCGTTTTTGTCTTCAGGTGCCCCCAAAGGTCCTCTGGATGGAATCCCCTTTGCAGTCAAGGACAACTTCTGCACAGAAAATATCAAGACCACATGTGCTTCCAGGATGCTTTATGGTCTGCTTGAACCTCAGTGAAAGTTACCGTGTCTTAAATATTCCAATGATAACCTACCATTACTTGTGCTACAGACTTCACCCCACCCTACAATGCTACAGTGGTCCAGAAGCTTTTTGACCAAGGGGCTGTCCTCATGGGGAAGGCCAACATGGATGAGTTTGCTATGGGGTAAGGCCATCGTTCTCAATGTCAGAATAATAACAGTAACAGCTAGTCGCAAATCCCAGTTTATTTGATAAATTGCTTGTTGAAACTGTTTTGGATGTGTACAGAAAGATACTTTTTTTTCTTTAGATTACTGGTTGTCATCGTCTTATTTATGTATTTGTCTCGCAGTGCGGGCAGTACTGACGGGGCTTTCGGCCCGGTGAGAAACCCCTGGAGCTATGCTGCTCCCTACAGAGAGAGGACAGGGGCAGCGCCTGACTCCGACTGGGTCGTCACCGGAGGAAGTTCAGGAGGAAGTGCTGCCGCCGTGGCCTCGCTCACCAGCTACCTGTGAGGGGAACACATTCGCTGGTGCCGCAAAAAAAGAAACGCAAAAGGAAATATTTTATTCAAAATGGCGTTCATAAAATCAAAATGTGCTGTTCTGATAATTACTTGGCAGGGCTTTGGGTTCAGACACCGGTGGTTCGACCCGTAACCCTGGAGCACTGTGTGGTGTTGTGGCCCTGAAGCCCACTTATGGTCTGCTGTCCAGACATGGTCTCATCCCCCTGGTCAACTCCATGGACGTCCCCGGCATTATGACCCGCAGTGTCAGCGATGCAGCCATCGTGTTAGGTAGGAAACGAATGTTGAGCGTCATCCTGGCCCACATAAAAGAAGAACAAACAAACGTTTCTTGCTCTTGATTACGATCATTCTACATATCCAGCTCTTTCTTTCCAAAGAGAGCTTTGAATTCAGTGGGACTTATCTGGTTAAATAAAGGACAAGATAGTCCACATGTTGGTGCCAAGTAATGCCCGGTTGCCATGCCATCCGGGTTCACATGGAGTACTGATATTAAAGGGACCCTGCAGAGTTCTGACCACTAGTAGTGCTATAGAGCCGTGGTTTTACGAGTGGGTACAGATAATGTATGTAGCGAGCACGCGGGCGGCACAATTCTCGACCTGCCGTGTAAACACAATTTAAAATGTTTAAAAGAACTATCTGTGTAATTGAAAGAACATGTGACATGTGAATCAGTGTTGCAGTTCCACATTGTTGTGCATTTGTCATACTGCGATCAAACGATGGTACCAACCTGTCACACAGGTATCCTCCAAGGCCAGGATATGAGAGACTCAACAACAACTGCTGCTCCCTCATCGCTGACAGAGCTACCCGAACACTTTGATGTCAAGAACATCTGTGTAGGCATCCCAAAGGTGAGTAGAGCTCCTTGTTAAAATCATCTTTTCTGTATTATTTCAGCACTTCTGTTTGGTTTTGTAATATACAAATCTCATTTTTGACTTGCATGTAAGCTGTTCGTAACTTAAGTTTAGTTGTAAATAGGAAACGCTCAAGCTGTCGGAGAACAAAACGTATGATGCCGAACAGACATGTATTGTATATACATAAAATGATTTGAGGAAGTCAAAAACAACAAATCAATATTTTAGCTCTATGAGGGATATTAACAATCCTCAATTTGACTGGAGAAGGAACTGTTGGTGTTGTGATGCTTTTTGTTATTGATTTTTATCACCAAGACAAATTCTTTGAAGGGTTTATGTACATACAGATGGTTCTGTATGTATATTTATCTCTGTGAACACAAATGCATTCATTTCCTCTTCTTTCCTGTGTCTTAATGTATGTCAGGAGTACCACGCCCCGGGGCTGTCTGAGGAGACTTTAGTGCAATGGAGTCGTGTTGCTGACATGTTTGAGAGGGCGGGGGCGCGGGTGAAGCAGGTATCTCTCCCCCACACCCAGCACTCCATTGTGTGCTACCACGTCCTGTGCCACGCGGAGGTGGCGTCTAACATGGCCCGCTTTGACGGCCTAGAATACGGTACGAAACCAGTGCAGAACACGTTAAGGGTGCAGCGTGGAGCATGTAGGGTGCCACATAGATCACACGGGGATTTTATTTTGACAGTAGAAAATCCGAAAAAGGCAAACGCCGTTGATTCCCGTCTCTCTTCTGTCAGGCCATCGTAGCGAGGTGGACAGCTCGACGGAGGCCATGTACGCCTCGAGCCGCCACGAGGGCTTCAACGACGTAGTGCGAGGGAGGATACTGTCTGGGAACTACTTCCTGCTCAAACAGTAAGACGACAGATCGAAGCTGCTTGCACCCGTCTGATTCATTTCACTGATACACACCAGTGTGGAGCTGACAGTGTGCCACTGTATCATTTTCACCGTTTCTCCTTCGCCTTGTTTATGAGCACTTTTGGTCACTTGCAAAATTGTCTTTTATTAAATGTATGAGAGAATACAAAATGTTTTCAACACACAAAGAATTAACTGTCTGCATCCCCGCCCTCCTTTTTCGGCAGGAACTACGAGCACTACTTTGTGAAGGCTCAGAGAGTGCGCCGGCTGATCGCAGACGATTTCAAACGCGTGTTCGGCTCAGGCGTCGACGTGCTGCTGACGCCCACCACCCTGGCTGACGCGGCCCGTTACTCCGACTTCACACAGGAAGACAACAGGACGCGCAGCGCGCAGGACGACGTCTTCACCCAGCCTGTCAACATGGCAGGTAAAGGGAGAGGTGGCCTTTAGGCAGAACTGTTTATGTATGGCATAGGAAGTGTGGGAGGATTCAGGAACTTATATATTCTGCATGCATGAATACACACACACACGCACACTAAATACACCCACGCACCAAAAACCTTTCAACCACAACTACTTCAGTTTAGTCAGTGCTTCTTAATTTGCATCCTTTAGAGGAAATGAGTGTTACTTCTCTTTTTTGCTTTGTTTTCTGATGGCAAAGGTAATCATAACCTGATCAACACATAGTCCAGTTCAGCTCAGACAGAAGTGTACTTTAAAGGAGCGTGTTTACATTCAGTTTAACTTTTTTCGCCTGGTATCACTCTCCTAACTAAGCTTGAGATCCTAATCATTACCTTTTCCCTGCACTCTCCTTCAACTCTGTTTTTTACTTTGCCCCAGGTCTGCCTGCCGTTTCTGTGCCAACTGCTTTATCAAGCCGGGGCCTTCCCATTGGGTTACAGCTAATAGGCCCCGCCCTCCAGGACAAGAAGCTGCTCAGCGTCGCCCAATGGATAGAGCAGAGGGTCGGGTTCCCCTCCATCAGTGACCGTGGAGACGAGAGCGAGAATGACGTGGGAACGGCCAACAGAGAGCAGACTTCAGCTGTATGAAGAGACCTGTGGACACAAGGAACCCCACTGTTGACAGTCACACATAATGGCCTGAAAGTGCCACTCTGATGGACATTCATGGCTTGTTCTATGTCTTTGCAGGACATTGTTTTTATCTCTCAGTCCACTTGCTCCTTGATGGAATGAAAATAATTACAACAAAGGATAGACTCACTGCTCAACAACATGCATTATACTCTTCAGTGCAGGGACATTGTGTTTAATCTGTGACCTGCTGCCGTGTGTGTTGTCTGAAGGTGATCTATTAATTGTGATATTTATTATTCGTCAATGTCCATGCGTAGACAGTTGTTATTGTTGTGTATTATTAAAGGCACTGAAATCGTTTCCAAGCTCAGTCGCCAAATGACAAAAAGACACACGTGCTGCTGTTTACCTGGTCATGCTAGCGGTGTGGCGCTGTCAGTCTCTTGGACAGTGTCCCCACTGGTCCAGACTGAGATATCTCCACCATTGGATGGATTGCTATGACAAGTACATTCATGGTCCTCCTGAGAGGATGAAGTGATTGCCTGATTTTACATTTTTAGTGAAATTTAAATTTGTCCAATACTTTGTTTTATGACTAAATACCTGCTAAACTGATGACATTCCCATCAGCCTCACCTGCTAAACATCAGCATGTTAACATCCTGCTAACATGACTGTAGGCTTTTGTATTCAATTCTAAAATGAACAATTCTGGTTTTTTTTAAGTAAATTTGTACATCAGGTCATAGCAAATGAAGAACTTCCTTATGCTCGTGAGGACATTATAATACTTCTTTAGTTTCATGACGTATATTTCAAATGCAAAGACACGCTCTTGAATTTCTCTCTCCACATATCTGCCAATTTCTACAGACATTTTGTGGAATTTATTAAAAAACTATTTAGCAAATGCATCTTTTTCAGCAAGTGTATGTGTGACTGAAGGAAGACAAATTGCAGAAGAGTTGGCTAAAGACTGCATGACCAAGCAACAGCAGACTCTTCACCAGTTTGGCTCCAGCAGATACTTTCCCTGAAATACTTAGACGGTCCACATTAAACTGTTGGAATCAGCTCAAGCGAAATCAATCCAGTCAGCCAATTACAGTACTGGATACTGGCCTAGCTTTAGGTGCCACGATGAGTGCTCACAGATTCTCAATCCTGACCCATTTCTCTGCAACGTGGAACTTGGGCCTGTTACATTCCGGATTAATCCTGATACTGTTATTCAACAGAGTGCACAAGATAGAACATTGGGTTTTTTGTGTGTGAATCAACAAGGTCTTTTGCAAAACAAAACGTGTTTGTTAAAAATAGCATGTTCATAATTGCTGGAGTTTTGATGAGTTGATATGACTGATGCTTTGTTTTTCAGCCGAGAAGTTCACATGCTTAGCTCGTGTAACCTTCACTGAAAAACTCACCATTGATTATCTGATTATCTTATTTCCCTGTTCACTCCTGTGACCAGATAACTTCTTCCTCTTTTTTATCTCTGTAATTTCATGTCATTCCAATTTATTTTAAAATGTGCACTGCAGGTAAATGCAGGATAACCGCCGCTTCACCCTGCTTTATCTTAAATAAGGTGCTGGAAGTATCAAAAAAGCTCAAACTTGTAGAATAGATAATTAATCTATGCAGAGACTTTATTTTTTTAGCTTTCGGTCCTTCATCAGAGCATACATGGTTCAGCTGGAATGGCAGGTGTAGAAACAAATAACACGTGTGCACTGCAAAAATAATTTTTCTTGAAACGGTAAAGAATAAGGTTGGTTATATATACATTTTTTTATTTTTTTTTATTTGCATATATACAATAGAGAAATTAGTAGGACAGGTCACCGTTTCACCCTCTTCCCTAATTTTGTTATAGTGCCCATGAATCCCCAAATCCTGTTTCTGCAATTAGCATGCAGCTAGCATACTTGCTACATTTAGCACAAAACCTATTCTACATCAGCCAAAAGGAGGACAACTCAAAGCATCTATTTGGGACTCTAGCCAGCCACGGCAGGCCACATTAAGACAATTAGGAATAAGCTTAAGAGGCTAGTTAGAGCTGGTGCCCATGTTTCTGCAGGGGCATTTGCAAATAGTTGACATTTTGGAAACTACTCTTATTCACATATTTTAAATTTGGGCAGAGCCAGGCTAGCCGTTGGTTTCCCCCTTGCTTCCTGGCTTTATGCTAAACTGTGCTAATCACCTAGCTGGCTCCCAAAGTGTGGAACCCAATAGCAACAGTTGCTTTGAGGATCCTTCTGCTCCCCCATAACACAAAAGAAGCCATGGCCCTAGTCGAAGTCACTGTAGACGGTTACAACAAGAAGGAAAAGTTACAACATGGCTTCTAATCCGTCTGTAGCATTGGTATCTAGATAAGAAACGAAAACGTAGAGCTTTTAAGTCCCATATAATGCGCCACCCTGGTTGTTTCCACTGTTTCACACAGTGGGACCGCAGAGAGCCCACGCTGGGTTCTTGTTTCCCTTTGACATTCTCTCCGGATGGGAGGATTTCAAACTCACGGCTGACAGAGGAGGACGTGCTAATGAAATCTCGTTAAAGCAGGGGCTCCTCACATACTAACACGAGCAGCCTCTCTCTTCCACAGGCGTCATTCAGGTGCTCCTACAATATAAAACTGTATATGCCTGTAATCTCTACATGGCAGTCACTGGAAAAGTATGAACATAAAATGCTTCAGAGTGTACAATGCCCTCAGAGAGCAGAAGGAAGTGTCATGTCTTGAGGTTTCCGTCATCTTAAATTGAGATATTAGACACCCACGCAACAAAGGCTGTCGCCACAGCAGAGAGGGCACCCACACCTGTTCTCTGGTTTGAATGGGGGAATTGAATTGCAAAGAACAAGACGAGTCTTTCTTGGAAAACAATGAGGTGCTCTATGTTGAAAGAAAAACATAGAAACAACTCTGTGTGTGTGTGTGTGTGTCGGCTCCTCTTTAAACCAGAGGATTAGCGACACAGCATAGTGTTGCCAGGCGAAGGGATCTCCCAAACACAGAGGTTGGTCCCTTCAGCTTGCTGCACCTTCCACAGATTAACTTCTGGTTGCGTAAACTCAGCATACTTTGAGACTTGTCCATGCATGCTTGGATATAGCAACCAGGATGGATGGCTGGTTGTTAATGTAATGTCGTTCAGTGACGTTGGTGTCCATTGCACAGGCCTAACTGCTTTTCCCATCAGTCAAAGAAAGAGCCACATTGTTTGCACATTATTTGGTACCGTTGGTGCATTTACATGGCCTGTAAATCAGCATCCAAATCTCATTTCTGTGTACCTCATGTGATGATACGATGCAAATGTGACAAACCCATACGACTGCATTTAAAGCAGCTAGCACTATCTGTTCCTGAGCAGACTGATGGAACAGGGAAATGGGACAAATGCTCCCCGACGTATAATCTGCATCCTGGACACTGGGCTTTGAACTGGATAGATATCATGTATGTGTTAGATGGACACATACTGTAGAATGACATGAGGAAAAACAAAGATGATTCACAGACAACAGTTGCTGCAGTAACCAGATAACTGGTCCGTTATTAACTGCCGGTATTTGTTGCTCACCTGGAGAGACATGATTGATTGACTCATGCATGGAGTTGTTTGCAACTTCACAGTACGTTACATTCTAGATGTCAAAAGCGGGAACAGAAAAAGAGGATGTGTTGACAAGCAGCACTCTGACTACACGCAAAAATCTGTGTGCACGGGAATCGTCAAATGTTTGGTTCCGCATTTGTACAAGATGTGAAGATAGAGCACAACTCAACTTCCCTGAGGTGACGATGCGTGCCGCGAAGGCTGGTATCGGTGCAGTAAAATGAATGTCAGGGATAATAAAAGGTTATACAACCTCAGTATTAAGGCATGATTAATGGTTTTATTCCTGTTGCTACACTGTTGACCGAGGAACACAGGGTTAGCATCAATGTGTTCCTTTAAAGTCATACAAGTTGTAACAGTGGTCCAGAATGTTCTCTCTGGTTGGGCATTTAATAGACTGTCTGTATTTGGGGAGTTCATGGCTGAGGTTTCCTTTGTTAAAGTCACCAAGGACAATGACTAAAGAGTCCAGCTAGGTCCGCTCCACACAGTATCTGGTCGGCGAGCGCGCGCTGTGCCTCCTGCACGTTGAGTTTTCCCTTTGATGCTTTAGATTGCGGTGCGAGTTGCACATACACCGATTTCAACGAGAGAACGATGCAGTTTCTTCAAAACACATGCAAGACATCAGAGAGATGCTTCCTGTCCCTTTCCATGCAGCCGCTGAGCTGAGAGGCTTTGAAATTAGAACACACACCTATCTGAAGAGATCCTATCTGCAGCTATGGATATGTTCACCAAGTCTCTTACTTTTGGAGATAACTCCTGCACTAGTGTGTGTGTACGTGTGTGATCTTACTACTTTTTTTCAGAATCACATTTGCTTATTGGTACGGTATCTCTAGGTTGCCAGGTTTGTCTGTGTCCCATCACTCATTGGGCAGGATGTTGTCGCCCAGTTTGTATTTAGGTCATCATTTTTTTTATCATGTTTAGATAATGTGCCACTTGGCATTGTCCGTTCGCTACTAAATAGCATTGATGTTTACTATGGATGTATTTTTATTTGTCTCTCTCCGTTTCTAACAGGTGGTTGCTTCCCTGTCCATTAACACGGACAATAGGGGATAAAAGACTCAAGGACAGAATCTGATATATTGAATAAAAACAGAGGATATGAATTTAGTTGAGGACATCTTAGCCTTTATTAACCCAACGACAACAAAACGAGCCTACAGGCATGCTAACGGCTCTGTAGGCTACTTAGGCACAGCGTTGACTTGAGCTAAATGCTAATGTCTGCATGCTAACATGCTCCCAATAACATTGCTGACATTCCTAAGTTTAGTAGATACGTTTACCACATTTGCCGTCTTACTGTAGTTTGTTAGCATGCTAGCGTTTGCTAATTAGCACTATACACAAAGTGCAGCTGAGGCTGATGAGAAGGGCTTTAGTTTAGCAGACAATGATGCTAAATGAAAAATGAAAGGCAAGAAATAGTAAAAAGTGAATACAATAGTTTTATTAGTGTATAATTACCTGAAACTATGAATTGTAACATCTGCCTTGGGACTACAGATGAAAAATAGCCTCTTGGCTAACTGGCGCATTTACAGCAATGTTTTTATTAATGTGCACTGTCCCTTATCAAATAAACCAATAAAATTGTGTTTTTGTGAGCTTAAAATGAGCCCTTCATATCTACATAGGGGGCCGGCCCTCTTCACGGAGACCGCCATGTTGCACCGCCATGTTTCTACAGTAGCCCAGAACGGACAAACCAGACATTGGCTCTAGACCCTTTGACGTTTTTACGTTACCTGAAGACCACCGTGTAGTTCTCCGACACGCTTTGAAAGAGAGGAGTGAGCGAAGGGGTGTTCAGTCGGTTGCAATCTGCAACATCACCACTAAATCCTACACTACTCCTTTCAGGGATCACAGACTTATTACAATTAATCCTAAATGGGACACGAAAGTGTGCACCAAACCTCGTGGTAAACCATCCAATAGTAGTGGAGACATTTCGGTCAAAGCTACTAATGTGAACCTGCTAGGGCCGGGGTTCACCACAATTTGTAGTGGGAACCATAACAGACTGTACAAATCAGTGTACTCGATGTTGCGATATTTATCAGCGTAAATGAAATCCTTGACCGCCTGGTGGCACTAGAAGATCAGTTCATTTTTCTGTGGGTATCATACCAAATGTCATGGTTATCAGAGGGACACTGCCATGCTGCTAGCATAGCTAAACAAAAACTAACAGTTGTACAGAAATTCTGAGTTGCTCTTAAATGTACTTTTCCGCTCTGTAACAAAATCATAACGGCACGTCACTGAGAAATGATCTTCTTCACTTCCCCAAAACAGTGACTGACTTCACTGTTCTGAGTTCTCCCACGGTCCTCATTAAAAAAATAAATAGACACCAGTGTGCAGAAGCTACACAGCAACCCCCTTTTAAGCAGTCAGGTGCTGCCAGTGGCATGCTGGGAAAGGTGTAGCGATATCTGTTTTCCAGCACATGATAGTCTGACATATTGATAAGCAAGAACTCCTCTGGGCTGTTTGTGTTGGAGGCACTGTGGCGTGAATGCCGAGTCATGGTAATAAAAAAAAGAAAATGCAGATACTTGTTTGCAGAAGAGCAAGAGAAGTGTGAGGGGTTGTCCACTCCAATCACCTTCTCCCTCCTCTTGGCCCTTTTGTTTTGATTCATTTGCTCCCTAGCATGTGATAAGGCCATGCCTACCTAGTTCCTCCTTACCTTTCAGGTGGACTGGAGGAGATGGGTGGAGTGGCTGGAGGGCCTCGAGCGGTCACACTCCGGCGGTCAACTAAAGGAGAGCGCTTCTCGATCACCTGACTGCACTCCAGTGGCATTAAAGTTCCATGGCCGAGCCGCAGGAATGTGGCTAGTGCTCCGTCAGGCCTCTTTAGCCCTGGATTATGAGGCAGAGAGGTAAGATGGAGATCCCCATCTTCAAAAAAAATATGTTTATGAGGAAGAAGCCGAGGTCCCTGATGGAGGGCTAAGAGGCAGGGTCTTGGAGCGAAGGTCCTGATCCAAGTCTAGTTTTGGAGCAGATAAGATGAGCTGGATGGACAATGCAGCCATTGTCGCGTGATCTGGTTGGGATGCAGTTCCCACAAAGATCAAGAGTGGGTGCGAAGGGGGAAAGAGAGGGAGGCAACAGGTGAATTCCAGCAGTTGCTCTGTCACAACTTTAAATGGCAAAGCCCCGGCACCAGGTGAAGGAGGCCTTTGAATGATTCCTCACTCAGTCAATTATTAAAGTACTTTACATTTGTCTACTGCTCACTTCAGTCTGTACTGAGAAACTATTTACTGTTGGGACTTGTGTCCAGGTGACGCTACAAATGGTTTACTTAACCCTGTGGTTTGTCCGGTGTGCAAACGACTGAAGGACTTAGTTATTGTTCTCAATGACCGACAGTGCCCCCCCCCCCCCCCCCCCGATAGTGTGTCACACTTAATTGGGAGGCATGGCAACCATTGTATCCAACGCATTGGTATTTAAAAAGCACCAATTAAAATGACATGAAGTCAGGGACAAAGTCAGGATACATTGGAACGACAAGCACTCTTGAGACATGACAAGTATACTTGATTTGGGCTCATTTCACAAGACGTCTCAGTGTACGAGCAACGGAGGCTCCGAGTTCTCACATTTAAAGCTGCAGTTATGTGACAAATTCCTTCATTAACAGATTTTATGTCCTCTGCAGATACATCCGTCTACCAAACATCCAAGTGACGCGCCAATAGGCAAGACCACCGAGTAAAGGGGGATTTTTAATAGGCAAGCGTCAACTCAATATAAAAGACAAATTTGGGATAGGGGTCTTTTTTGAGATTAAAAATTACGCCATAAGCACCACAAAGAAATTCAACGAGCCAAGATAGCTATAAGACGCCGGTCTGAGGCGAACATTTAACCAGACACTGATATATGACAAATTTAAGTTTCCAAATAGTAGTGAGTCAGCGTTGAGAAAGTGACCCTGCAACTCATAGTATTTAGGGTTTGAAGCAGACCAGATAATACCAGGCGTAGTGATTTTACAGTATGACCACTTACCTCTGAAGTAAACATTTTAATCTCAGCCCAAAAACTAAAAAGCAATCATCTTCAACTATTCTGTCTTAAAAAACTATTTTACAAGCTTTTTATACACCTGCAGAGAGAGAGAGAGAGAGAGAGAGACCATGTAGTCACTTATAACTCAACGATTTTATTGGACATACAAAATAATTAAGATCTAAAAATCACATTTACAGTTCCAGAAATGTAACTTTTCTAAACTAGTTTACAATCACTTTTTAGGCCTTTGGAGCCTGGAATCAAGTATCAGAACATGTTTTGTATTTAAAGCCACGAACATGACCTCCCACCCCCATAGTCAACTGACTAAACCAAGAGGCCGGTGGTTTCCCGGGCAAAGGGGAATTTTCATGGTGGTGCGTAAAAAAGGTAAAACGGAGACAGCTCTGAAAGCGCGCGCTCCTTCAAAATGAATTCCAAAAGTGACAGAAAAAATTAAAACGTGAAATCCAAATTGTGTTGAACAGGAGAGACTCTGACTTTGGGAGTAACGTTGCGTGCCCAGTCCAGCAGTCTTGACAGTGCGCGAGGCGCCAACATCAGTCCAGTCGTTAAGACCACCCGTGGAGCAGAGAGGCCGCGACAGCCAGAGGCAGCAGCAGCAGCAGCAGCGTGAGGCCGTCTGTCGTTCCGGAGCCGCTCCCTTTGGATGGCGTGGTTTCAGTCACGTTGGTCATGGGGGAGCTTGTGGTGTTCTGGGCCATGACCACCTGCAACATGCAAGACCACCATCATCTCCGGTTATTTTAACGTGAGCAGGTCTACAGAACATTAAACCCACTAGTCCTTAGAACAAGGGCGTAAGATGTGAACGATCACAATATTTCAGCCGGTGGACAAAAGTTAAACATTTATAAAAAATAAAAAAAAAGTCCAGTAACTGGACAGCAAAGCCTTAGGTCCCAGGGATCAAATTCAAGTTACTTATTCCCTATAACTTGCCGCTAAAAAATAAAATAAACGCATGTTTAAATATTTATATATTTTTTTAATAACTATTTCTGTTTAGAATAAGCCCATCACCCACAGTGCCACTGACTCACAGCTAAAACAGCCGTTAAATTGGAAGTTAACAGAGCACTGGTGACGGAGGAAACAAACGACCGGTGTTCTCGACTCGTTTGGTTCAGGTCAATAGAAGGTTAATATCCCGCTGAAGTTAGAGACAAAGTGAGGGAGAAACAGAAGAAACAATGACTGACCTGTGATGAGATGAGATGGAGAGCCAGCAGCAGAGCTCCGAGGTAAGCTACACACATCTTATTCATGTTGGCGTGGAGAGTGGTCGAAGGATGGGTCGCTGCTCCGGTTAAGTCCTCTCGGTTAGTCGATGAATGGCACGCGAGATGCAGCCGCGAGCTTTATACCCCCGGTGACATCATCAGCCACTCAATGCCACCTGCTATATGTTGCATTCAGGCGCCGTCGGAAATATATTGATATCAAGTTAAGCGCACGTGAACGACTTTAATTTACACAGTCCAGTTAGTTTGATAGGGCTGCTGTTTGTCAGCAGACATTTAGGAATGGAAGGCAACAGCTGGAACAACAGTCCAACACGACACTAGCTCCACAACCACCACAGAATATTTATGACAGTGAAAATATTTGTGTGAAATAATCTGTGGCCTGTAAGTATTAGTTTTATTTAGGACTGCAGAGTTTTAGTTAGTCATTGTGTCCACTGCATGCTAAAACTGAAAACATTATTTTAAATAGGCCTACAGGAGACAAAAATCAACTCCACCTTTGTCAAGCGAGACTTGACAATGTTAATTCTTCCCACAGGCAGTTAAAACCAGCATGTCTCATATGTTCAGAAACCGTAACTGTGGATAAAAGCGGCAAATGAAGCGGACTACGAGGCAAAGCACAACTCTTTTGAGTCTGAAATGAAGACAGAAAATAAACCTAAGAGCCCAATATGATCAGAATCATAACACATGAATTCACTGTTCAACAATGATGTGAACAGAGAGAATAGAGCTGAAACAAGTGGTTTAATAACCACAGATAAAGTCCATGCACACTGATTTCTCTTTTTAGATGACAAAAATATAATATTGTGGCTTTTTTGATTGACATCACTTCACACCTGAATGAACTGAATTTAAAGCTGCAGGACAATTCAGTGAAATACATTTTTAAAATGAATTACTTCATTTTAAGATGCACATTTTTGAAAAGCTTTCTGTTATGTCAGTTATTCTTTAATCCAGCTCTTATTTTACTTGAAATGAGAAGAACATTTATTGATGTATTTCTATGTATTATTTATAATCCATTCAGTTACATTTGAAAACCAACAATAATACTTGTTAAAATATAATTGATGTGTACTTTCTTTATTTGATTTGACAGTTGTTGACTACACAGAGACGTTGTTACTACTACTAGGCTTCTTGAATATATATATATATATATATATATATATATATATATATATATATATATATATATATGGCACTAAATAGCGCGAGTTAGATATTATTGTAATTTTTCGGACCTTTGCCCGAGGAGATTTTCTCAATCTGGACCTTTTGGAAATTTAATTGAAGACCCCTGCTCTATACTCTATACTCTATTGCGTAAGGACTCGGAGGACTATTGGACTATTGCGTAAGGACTCGGAGATACTATCAACATAAGTACTGACATGACTATCAATGGAAATATTGATATGAAGAATATGGAGTTCTCCTCTGTAACCACCGGGGGCAGTGAACACAGTTTATTCTAAACACAAGACAGACGTCCAGATGATAATATTCATGCACACAAAACTTTCAAAATATATCAGCTCCTTAGATGGTAATATTCTGTGTTACTAATATTCTGTCCACCCCCCACATGGTTGTATGTTCTGAGAGCTGATACTATAAATTATAACTAACATGACCATTAATAGCTATATTAATTATTGTCATTGTTTTAATAATAATTCATATTTGTTACAATATTATAAAATTTCTTGTTGAGAAGTATGGAGTTGAAGAACCATAGTGTGATCAGTGAAAACTTATTCTAAAGTCTAAAACTTGAAAATTCAAAATTCAAAATTATAATTTTAAAAATAAAACCACTCAACCAGACAACTCTGGTTTTATTTACCATAATATCACTTTTGATGTGTATGATCTTACAATTCAATCACAATTCATAATATTCAATATTGTTTCCCTCAATGGGTTATAAATCTCTTCATTCAGCAACCGCTTGCTTACGTTAGTATAAATGCGACCGCATTTCAATTTTGACCGAACGGAGTTCCCGTAGTTGTCCTTGCTTCAATTTCTTCCGGAAGAAACAAAGTATTGCGCAAAGGGCGGAATGTAACAACGCGATAACTACACACTGTCACAACTCAGAAACAACCAAACAGTCTTCAGTTTCTTGTGGTTTTGCTTGTCCACAGAGCTACATCGCCTCTCCATGCTGCTGTGCCGGGTTTCGGCAGTAAGCCAGACGCTAGCGAGATGGGGACGGAGGTCACAACGGGGAGGCGGCCTCCTCCACCGTGCTCTCTCCTTCAGCTCCAGCCGCTGTCACGGTGTAAGTTCAGGCGAAGCCAGCGCTCAGCCCGCAGAGGCAGGCTCTGCTCAGGGACTGTACCGAGACACAGTGCTCCTTCCCCGGTCTGAGTTCCCAATGAAACTGACTGGACAGAAGCTGCTGGACCGAGAACTCCAGATACAGCAGGTAGGACGAACCATTGAGGCTGACCCTCCACTCAAAAACACGTCAGGTGTCCCCCACTGCTCGCGGTGAACTGGACACATTGTAGCACACGACTGTAATTCTCCTACAACTCTTTAGGGTTTATTCTTCAGGCCGGCATGCATCTGTTGCGTCGAGAGGCAATTACCCCCACCCCTTGTAAGACAGACAGGCACCTTTCTGAATTATGCAGACTGAAAATAATGTCTGACGGATCACAGCTGAAGTATTGGATTATGCTAGGCGTCGCATAACTAAGTGATTTATCGCCCTCTTGGTGGGTGGGTGTGCATACTTGCATATTTGCACAGCTCAAATCTAACCGTTTATAGTATCTTGATGGTTAAACACTGCTACAGAGAGCTCGATATTAAAGATGCATTGTTTTTTGTCACATGAAAAATCTGAATTCTCGCCACTTTTGCAGGAGTGTGGGTTTGCAGATTTGTACTCCTGGCAAAGAGCGAGGAAGGCCAAGAAGGAGTTCTGCCTGCACGATGGACCTCCGTATGCCAATGGAGACCCACATGTAGGACATGCGCTCAACAAGGTGATCACATCATGTTTCAGATATTCCCCTCTGTTATGGTGCATTCTCACTTTTTGACAGCCGTGGACACCTCCGGCACCATTTAGTCGTTGTTGTAAAAGCTCTAAGCTTTTCCTGGGTGGCAATGACACTGCTGAAATAAACATTCAATTCACTCTGTCTTGTTTTTGGTCTAGATCCTGAAAGATATCCGAAACCGTTTTGAGATGCTGAGGGGGCGGCAGGTCCACTACGTCCCGGGTTGGGACTGCCATGGCCTGCCCATCGAGCTGAAGGCTCTGGGGGAGTTGGGGACCAGCGGCCTCAGCCCCCTGCAGATCAGACAGAAAGGTAAAGATGGACGGAAAGCTGGACGAACGTCACCGCTGTCAGATCTTTGCAGCTGCTGTAATGTTTTTATCCCGTCCAGCGCGGGAGTTTGCAGAGGGGGCCATAGCTCGTCAGAAGGCTGCCTTCCAGCGCTGGGGGTTGATGGCTGACTGGGACCAGTGCTACTACACCTATGATGGGGCCTATGAGGCTGCTCAACTGAAAGTCTTCCAAGAGATGCACAGCAAGGTGGGCAACGATGCGCTATTCAGAAAACACTTTGACAATGTGAAAAGGCTCAATAACCTAAATAGTGACATACTAGTTATTGCAATAGGGGATTACTGTAGTAAACACATGGATGGGATTAAAACTGAATTTTGCCTCTCAGTAGCTTATTAGTCTAATCTTTATTTTTTCTTTGTGGTTTTCAGGGGTTCGTCTACCAGGACTACAAGCCAGTCTTCTGGTCCCCTTCATCAAGGTACCCAAGTTAGTTTGCTTATGCAGAGGTTGCTGCATAGAGGCATCAATATTTCTAAGCTATTCTAGATCAGCACATGATAACTGACTTGGCTACTGTGGTCTGCTTTGATCCGGACTCTGGGCCCTTTGCAGAACGGCCCTGGCAGAGGCAGAGCTGGAGTACAACCCTGAGCATGTGAGCAGAGCCGTCTATGCCACATTCCCCCTGAGCACACTGCCACCTGAGATAGCCTCAGAGGGTAACACACACACACAAACACACACATACAGTTAATTCATTTAAAAATAAATATTATACTCCTGACCGGGTGAGAGATGTCTCACCAGCGTATGTATCACCATACATCACCATGTGTGTGTACCTCAGCAGGATTGCAAAGTGTCTCTGTGTTGGTGTGGACCACCCAGCCCTGGACCATTCCCGCCAACCAGGCCGTCTGCTACATGCCCAACGCCCAGTGAGTAGCAGCACCACAACATGACGGTTATACAGCGGCCGTTTGAGGGCATCTCTCTGCAGACATGTCTCCACTCGCTATTATTTCAATTGTTGAATAATCTTCTTGTTTTCAAGATTGATTGATTTGAACCGTTTAGTCTATAAACATTAGAAACGTTTTGTGACTGACCATCAGTCTAAAACCCAAATATAATCAGTTTATTATCATACAACACTAAAGAAGCAAGCACATATACACATTACAGAGGCTGCAACACATTTTCTTTTTGCAAAATTTGTTTAAAAATAATCTTAAATGAGCAATCAATTATCTGAATTTGCACTTGAATTTCATGCGATATGACTAACTGATTAATTGGCAAAATCATCTCAAGCCCAGGTCTTTTGTTATCTTCAGTCTATTACATCTACTGGTATGCCATTTCCTTACAGCAGTGGTGTCCCTGAAACCTAAACCACATTTCACATCAACCCTGTGTTTTCAGAATTTCTAAATAATAACGTAATCCCTGAGTGGAGGACAGTCTTGTTGTTTTGTGCCGTAAAGCATTTGACAACTTGCTTGATTGCTCTATAGAGTCTGACCAATGCTGGATACCTTCAAGTACAGACTCCGAGTCCCCGTTGTTCACAGGTACTCGGTGGTGAAGAGGGCGGACAACTCTCAGCTGCTGTTGGTGGCCACTGAACGCACAGCCAGCCTGGCAGCACTGCTGGCTACAGAGCTGGAGAGTGTAGGCACCTTCACAGGTAGTGCTGACACACACACACACACACACACACACACACACACACACAGGTGTCTTCCTGGTGTATCTAGTCATTTACAAACATAACAACGCTAATGTCCCCTGTGCCTCTGTTCCAAGGCTCCCAGCTCGAGGGTGGGATCTGCAAACATCCCACAATTCCTGACAAGGAAGTGCCGCTACTGCCGGCCAATCACGTGACTATGGCAAAAGGAACGGGATTGGTCCACACGGCGCCAGCTCACGGCATGGAGGATTACAGTGTGGCTTCTCAGTTTAAGCTCTCCGTGGTACGTTCTGTATTTTACAATGTCAACCTTTGGGAAATCAAGAAAAGCTTCGACCATGCAAGACGGTGACAGTTTTGATAGTTAATTGTTTCAGTCATTCATCAAAGGAAAACAATGCAACATGGTTCACATGATGTGTGTGTGTGTGTGTTTCTTCCTTCAAAGGAGTGCATGGTGGACGAGGACGGGAAGTTCACTGAACTGGCCGGCCCTGAGCTCCAGAATCTGTCTGTGATGACAGAAGGCACTGACAAAGGTACAGAACAATAAGTGACAATAACTTAGCCCGTGTGAATTTGTGAGGGCGTGTGTTGTTTTTCATATCTCTGTCTGTTTATCCCGTTTGTGTTTTGTGGATTGGCCTGGCGGCGTGTGCTAGTGATCTCCATGCTGACGGACGGCGGCGCCCTGGTGAAGGAGGAGCAGTGCGTCCACAGTTACCCGTACGACTGGAGGACGAAGCAGCCCGTCGTCATCAGGCCCAGTAAACAGTGGTTCATCAACACGGCGTCGCTTAAAGACAAGGCCAAGGTAAAGCTGGAAGATATATTTTTACTTTTTGTTGAGCTCCCATTTAATTTGCTGGAAAAATAAATACAGCCTGTTCCTACTGCAGATAGAGCGATGCATTGTGCTCCTCCAGGAAGGGACTCACTTCTTATTTACGGGTTGTTCCAAAGGAAGTAATACCTGTGTGTGTGTGTGTGTGTTTGTTTGTGTGTCCAGGAAGCACTGCAGAAGGTGCGTGTTTTGCCAGAGTCGGCGAGGGGCAGCCTGCTGACCATGCTGGACAGACGTACGTACTGGTGCATCTCCAGACAGCGGAGCTGGGGCGTCCCGATCCCAGTCTTCTACCACAGAGAGACCGGAGAGGCTCTCATCAACAAGTAAGCTGATACGCCACACGCATGCAGACAAACGGGCTTGATACGCGCTAACGCTACTTGCACACTCGCATTTTTTAGAGTTACTGCAGACACTGTGTGTCACACATTACTTTTGGGTATTTTATCTCCTTTTTGTTTTGCTGTATTGTCTGATTTTATTATATAGCAGCCCTGAAATGTTTGTGTTTCTGGTTAAATCATGTAAAGCACTTAATAACTCTGTACTATTATTAATGAGCATTCTTCCCATCTCTGCAGGGACACCGTGTCCCATATAGCAACGCTCTTCAAAGAAAAGGGCAGTGACTGTTGGTGGGAGCTTCCTATCGAGACTTTGCTGCCAGAAAATGTGCTCCAGAAGGTGAGTGTAGTGCATGTGTGATGGTGTGTATGTGAGATAATGAGAATAGGTTTGAAGCAGCCTCAGTGGTACATCAGGTGATCTTGGCCATGGTACGGGATGTTCCCTCTCTACTAGCAGGTGAACAGTAGTGGAACATTTTACAGCTAAAGACAGATGTTTTTGAGTTTGAGTTCCAGTTCTTCTGCCTCCTATTGGCTTTAAAAAGTGATCAATATAGCTTTGAATATGATTATTAATATTGTCATCCGTTTTCTGTTGGCCAGCCCACTAATCACCTTGTTGTTGCACGTCTTTGTCAGAGTAAAGCAGGTCCAGTGACTGACTACGTTCGTGGAGAAGACGTCTTAGACATCTGGTTTGACAGCGGAGCTTCATGGGCTGCTGTACTAGAAGGTACTTGTGAACCGGTCCTGCTGTGCACATCACACCGAGTAGTAATAGAGTGGAGTTCATTTTCTGGGAGTCAGCATCCGTGAAATACTGTCGATGCTAATGATTCAGGTTTGACATTCTGTGAGAAGATGTTGATTGTTGAAAACTGTAAATATATATATATATATATATATATAGCTGCTGATTACTTCTATGAAAACATTTGCTTTCTTATCCAGTTTTCATAATCTACAAGGAAGGTGACATTGTACGTAGACGGGATGATGTTGCTCCTCCACTTTTCTTTCTCTCCCATGACAGCAGTTAGTTCTGCTCACGTCAATGAATGCCAGCTTTCCAAATGCCTTTAATCAACTCTCCTGTCATTAGTTTTATTGTAGAGAAAGCTACTTACACACTCGCACTGTCCACTCATTAAGTCGCTTTGCAAAGTGTATTGCAAGGAAAAGCTGACCACACACCGGGATTACAAGGCAGTGCAGCCTCAGCATACCAGGGTCACCGTGCCATGTGTCTGCAACTCATTAGTAGAACAGTAGAAGGTAAACTGTCCAAAATATCCACCGTAACCCAATCTAGCAGAGAATCTTCAAACCATACAGAAGAATGAGCCTTTTACAGCAGACACTGTCTCAACAAGTTTGTCTGGTAGCCTTCGTTAACCTCGTTATGTCTTTTTTCAAGCGTGGAAAGTGTCACTAGCCCATGTTCTTTGTAGGACTAAAAGCTTTCCTGTTCACTTCCAGGTGAGTTTTAATGTCTCCACACAAGGGAAACACGAGCTACATACAGTAGCAAGTTATGTAAAACTCACCTGGGAGGAAACGGGAAGGCTTTTAGTCCTATTTGGAGCAGCCTCTTGTGGCTGAAATGAGTATTACAACAACAAATAGTTTTTCACCTGCTCTTAAGTCATAAACACAGGAGATACAACTATTCCCATCACACTGAATATAGATCAGCACAATATTGTTTTCTTGTAGCTTTCCTCTCAGGGCTTCTGTACGTGTGACTCTATAATTATATCTTACCAGAACATATAATACCCAAAATGAATTAGACGAAGATGTCTTTTTGTTTGCTCACTAATCAGAATCCAAGACCAGATGTCTTTTTAAGGGGTAGCTGTTGAATGTCGCTGTTTGGTTTTGTGTTGTTGTTTTCTAGAGGAGATGGAGGGAGACACTGAGGAGCCTGAGTCACGTCTCAGCTGGCTCCCCGCTCCGCTCCGCAAACCTCTGGTCACAGGTTGTCTGATCCTCCGCCTACCGGCCAACACAGCTGCCTCTGTCTTCCAATGTGTCTTTGTTTCTCTGTCCTGTCCGTCTGCTTTAGATGTCCTCCAATACCAGATCGCTCCTCAACAACGCAGCACCTCTGTTGTGCCCAAATACTGAAGATCATTCAATTCAGTACATTGGTTAATGCTCGTCATAGCATATTTGAATGTGCTGTGAGGAGTGTTGATGAATACCAAGACGTGGAAGCTTTTTCTCCTCCTCTCTTTCTCTCTGTGGCAGTTTGTTTCTTTTTCCAGGAACGGCCCAAACTCTTCTTTTTGTGTGTCTTGTCTGTCTGATTGATTCAGGATGGAGATGTGCCTGTGATGCCATGGCTGCAACACCTGCCTGTCGGATAGCTGTCTAAATGAACTCTGTAACCACCTTGAGTTCAAATTAGATAAGCAAGGCATGCTTATTGAGTCTTGAGCCATGGTCACCTTTGAGTGCACACACACTAACACTGGCTGGTCCCTCTTGTCTTTTCTAGACGTTTCTCTCCTCTGGGACAGTCTTCCTGTGCACTAACCGTTTTGGTTATCTAATGTGTGTGTGTGTGTGTGACTGTAGAATTGAACTGATTTGCACCTCTTTTCTCTGCAACCCGCCCTGCAGAGTCCGACCCCAGGGCAGATGCATATGTGGAAGGGAAGGACCAGATCGGAGGCTGGTTTCAGTCCTCGCTGCTCACCAGCGTAGCCGTCAGGAACAAGGCCCCTTACAAGTGAGTGCCCCGTTTTGTAATCTAGTGGATACACATGTTTCTAACACGAATACATGGAGTTTAAATGGAAAAAAAACCACCTGGTAGACATTGCTTTCACAAGCCTACAAGAAGGTTGTGATTGGTTCATTGGTGTAACTGATAGTGACTCGTCACCGTTTCTGTTCTACCCTCGCCTCCTAGATGCCCACCTCTTTCAAATCCCACCCCTTCACTGTGTAGTGTAGGCCTTCTCAAGTCTCAAGCCCATGCTCATATAATTCCAATTACATCATCAAACTTTAGAAATCTCCTTAAGAGCCACAGAAGCCATTACACAACATTACACAACATTACACAGGTGAATGAACCCGAACGTCATGTGTACAACTAGTACACAAATAATCAACACACATACCAATTTGTGTTTACAAAAGTATGCTGTACCACGAACAGTAGTTAAGAACAACATTTCGAGGCCAAAATATATATATTTTTTAAATTCCAAATGTTCAATAACACATGTAATATGTAATACATACAATATCCTAATTGTGCTAATATGAGACTGTGGTCTTGTGCAGGTCTCTGGTGGTCCATGGCTTCGCTGTCAGTGAAAAAGGAGAGAAGATGTCCAAGTCTGTGGGCAACGTTGTGGATCCAGATGTAGTGATTAATGGAGGGAAGGTACGCTCAGGGGAGAGAAACTGTTACATGCTGTTTGGATTTGTTCATATAAAGAAAAGAAAGGCTTTTTGCAATCATAAAAGGCTGAATGTTCTCTTTGTGGTGTGTAGCTACGCAGATAGTTCTGCTTTTAATTGCCACGGTTTTGATACATCTGCTGCTGAGACCTTAACCACAGAGTTGATCTGAGTTGAATCGATTTTTTCATCCATTGGAACCGTTTAGCAATTCAGATGGTATTTCAAAACCTTGACAGATAAAACTAATGCAAGATACCTCAAGGAGTAAGTGGTATGTTTGACTTGTATCAGGGGTCACTAACTGATTCACTAAAGATCAAATGATGTTCCTATTGATGGTGCTCTATTTGCTCATGAAGCATTCAGCCATTGCAGTTTGCAATGACTTTTACTTTTACTACAGTTAATTCATTTCAATCCAAAAGTCACATTACTGACACACTTTCTTCTCACATGTCCCGCCCTCTCCAGGACCCGGGTATGCCAGCCTACGGGGCGGATGTGCTGCGTTGGTGGGTGGCGGAGTCAAACATCTTCTCTGAGGTTCAGATTGGACCCACTGCTCTCAACTCAGCCAGAGACAGCATCGGCAAGGTACCGGTGCAGTGGGGACATGGTGCAGTGGGGACATGGTGCAGTGGGGACATGGTGCAGTGGGGACATGGTGCAGTGGGGACATGGTGCAGGTGACTGCTTATTTTCCAGTTATTTTTCACATCTGATCCCCGTTTCTTCTTTCAGCTGAGGAACACTCTGAAGTTCCTGCTCGGCAACCTGCAGGGCTTCGACCCACGTGTGCAGGCTGTGGACCCCAAAGAGATGCACTACATCGATCAGTACATGCTGCACCTGCTCCGCGAGTACAGCATCAAGGTGTGTTTAGGTGCACAACGTGTTCATTCTCAGGCCACACGGTATGAGCCGCTGACTGAAATGAGTGTACCTGTGGAAGCCAATGACGTGTGTGTGTCTCTGTCTCTCTCTATCTCTTTCTCTCTGTCTGTGTGTGTGTGTGTGTGTGTGTGTGTGTGTGTGTGTGTGTGTGTGTGTGTGTGTGTGTGTGTGTGTGTGCAGGTGACAGACGCCTACAGTGAGTTTGATGCCAGCAGGGCCATCCGTGTCCTCCAAGCCTTCATCACCAGAGAGCTCTCCAGCTTCTATTTCAGCATCATCAAAGACCGGTAAAGGCTGAAAACATGAGGAGCACCGGTGTTTAGCTGTGCTTGTATTCTTCTGATCGCTTTACTTTAACACTCGTGCCTCATGAGAGACATTATGGGCTTTCTTAACTTTTCTATCGTTTTGGCCATGTTAATGCGTATGGC
This sequence comes from Leptoclinus maculatus, assembly GCA_032191485.1. Lineage (NCBI taxonomy): Eukaryota > Metazoa > Chordata > Actinopteri > Perciformes > Stichaeidae > Leptoclinus > Leptoclinus maculatus. The sequence continues at coordinate 1,993,517 of JAVDOI010000003.1, read as the reverse complement.
ATACATTTTGGAAAGGGTGTGAGTTTTTTATTTATTTTGGAAGTTGAACTACAGCTCCTATAATAAGTCTAATAAACTGTGTAGCCAAAATACATACCCTCAGAGCCTTAAGGACAAAAAGTGTCCACATTGAAATCCCACAACTATTGCAGTATAATATCAAGTCAGTCAGTCAAAATATAATTACTATCATTTTTGACGCACACATTTCTGTCTTCTATGGTATCAGAGCAACTGTTTTTTTAAAGTGAGGCCCAAGGGTTAAGTATCTGTGAAACTCTCGTATCTCTTCCTCTTTCCTTTACTTCTGCCTCTTTAAATCAGGTTGTACTGTGATCCAGAGGACTCGTTGGGCAGAAGATCATGTCAGACCGTTTTAGAGGAAATCTTAGATGGAGTGACCAGATCTATAGCTCCCATCCTGCCACATCTAGCTGAAGAGGTCTATCTACACGCACCAGGACATGACGGTACGTGTCAGTTGGTTGGTGTTGTGAGGCTGTTGTGTCATTACAACATATGACCCCGCATGTGTTTTCAACCACCCCGTCTCTCTATACATGTTGTGTTCTCTTGCTAACAAAGAGTATTCATGAACTGTAAACGCTTCTGCAGAAGGGGAGACATTATTTCAGAGCGGCTGGATCAAAAGCAGTTCGGTGTGGCGGCGACCAGGATTGGAGGAGGCGGTGGAGGGGGCCTGTGCCATCAGGGACTCTTTCCTGTCTTCCATTCCGGGCAAAAATGCCGCTCAGTATGACCTCACCATTGCCATTGAACCCGGTTTGCTGTTTGAGCTCATGGAGGTAAATCAAATGTTGTGAGCAAGCCACTGTACAGAGAGAGAGAGTCCACAAAAGACACTGAGAAGGACTTCACATGTTCAAATGCTGAGGCAATGGGCCAAGATTTAAAGTGTAGTGATTGTTTACAGCTTGAGATCATGTGTCATCACTTCCAGGCTGCTAGAATCATGCACACGTATAATAATAATAATAACAAATATTATATGAAATGTTTTAACTCAATGGGTTGCAAGTCATCTGTAATGTACATAACATGCAACATATAATGTAACGCATGTTTACAATACTATCGATTTGTAATAATACAAAATATAAAATATGCTACACATGTTGGAGATCCCCAATGCTTTTATTTCTATATTATCAGTCTATATAAAGGGACATGAACCCATAACCTTCCTCCACTCCCCTCCCAGTCTCTCCAAGAGGAAGCCACCTCCACCTCCTCCCAGCTGGCTGAGCTGATGACGGTCGCGCGGGTCAACCTGACCAGCGTGCTGCCCCGCGACCTTCCACCCGACGCCCTGCTGAGCCACGGCTCCTTCCTCATCAACCTGGAGGGTGAGCAATGTCCACACTGAGCTAGTCGGTACAACGGTGCAGAGATAACTCAGCCAGGATTGGGGAAATAGTCGAGTTTTTGCATCATGTCTTAATGGACCTTTTTTCACAGCAGACACTGATGTAATAACATGTGTCAGGGCCCCGTCTCCAGAGCGGGATACCTCAGGAACGTTCACCAGGACTCAAGGATGAACTGATTAGAATTTGGAGGTCAGAGGTCACTGTGACCTCACAAAACAAATTTTGGGCCAGAACTGAAGAATTTATATGCTAATTATGCTAATTTCACACAAATGTCTAATAGGATAAAAAATGATGAAGCGATGACATTTTTGGATGTAAACTGATACTTGACTGGTTGATGGAGGTTTACAACCACGAGGTGATCATTTTAGTTCCCATTGTTTCAAACAGCTTCTTGTTATATTTAAATTGTGTGATCATATCGTATATATTTGACCTCGCAGCAGAATATCCTCTTTTGCTACTGCAATCACCGATCATCATCGTATCATCAACATTTCATAAAACATCACACTAAATTGCCAACTCATTGTTCTCATGACGTTGCTTGTAATAGACAACTCCTCTTTCACATGAATGTTCTGACTGATAACAGCCAGTGTTACCTGAGCCATGTGATAAGCAGCTCCATGATAGCGGTTATCCAGGAAGCTCGGTGAAGCCTGGTAACCCAAAGAGAGCCGGACTTAGTTGGACTTGTACAAGTTAAAATGTCTTAATGTGAATAAGATGACTTCCAACATGCTCAGTACGTGTATCTGTCTGTCTGTCCGGTCAGGTGGTGTCATACGAGAGGACAGCACCTACAGCATAGCAGCAGTGCCCACCGCTGCCGCCAGATGTCCGCGGTGCCGCCGCTACACCGCAGACTCGGCGGACTGCCTGTGCCCGCGCTGCCAGACCATCGTTTCACCGGCTCACTGACAAAGCGTCCTGTCACCGTCACGACCAGTGACCATCGCCTCGGCTGTTTCCTTCCCCTGCTTCGGGTGAAGTTCCTCTTGAGGGCTGAATAGAGACCGGCTTTTATTATCCCCGTCGCCATCAGCTGAGAGGTGTAAAACTGACTCCTGTGTTCTTCCATTTTGGCCGCTGCCAGTCAAGAGAGCCTGCAGCTTAGCACAGGGCTGTCCTAATAGAGGACAACAAAGGCCCAACTGTTTTATGCACTTACAAAACCACAAGGCTGAATGTCCATGAAGCGGGGTTTTTCTGAGCAACAGTGACTTTTTTTTTTTCAATTAGATGAAGATCTCTGAACCTGTATCGTTTCTGACTGATAACTCTGCACCAAACGATATAGAATGAGTAAGATTGCTTACTGTATGTTTCATTGGGAATACTTGTATTTTCTTAGAGGGGATGCCATTCACGTGGCTGATCAGTGTGTTTACAGGGGAAAGGAATGCATTCCTCTGAGTGTCACTATGTGACGGCAGTAGAGAATGTATATTGGGTGTGGGTAAGTTCTTGTAAACGCTTACCTTTATATAATATATCCTGTTCCTTGTAAACGTTCCCATAAAGTTGAAGGTATATGGAAAAAAATGTCTCTAAATTATAAATAAATGGATTATGACATTTTCTGCCTTTTTTTAATACTATAACAGAATATTACAACATACTACACCGTGACTTTTTTTCGACATACTACATAACTTTTTTATGACATGCTATGAATGTTTTATGAGACACTGACTATACGCTGACTTTTTTGACTTTTTTTGTGCCATACTATATTATGACTTTTTTTATATTTGATATATTATATATTGTTTTACATACTATACTGTGACTTTTCTTCATACATACAATACAAGGATTTTTTAAGCTATCCTATGCAATGGCATTTACATACTTTATTACGGCCTATTTTACTGCCATACTAGACTATGACATTCTTTAAGATACATTTTTCAACATGCAATATTATGACTCTTTTGACATAGAGTCATAATAGGACTTTTATTGTGTTTTTCGGACATACAGTATAACTTAGTTTTTACTTTGACTACTTTTCAACATACTATACTATGACTTTTTTTAAATAATCAAATTATGAAATACTATACCATGACTTTTCTTTGACTTTTGTTAATGCCATGCAAGACTGACATTCTTTCAGATATCTTTTAAATGACATATTATATGAGGGCGACTGTGGCTAAGTGGAGAGCAGGGCCGTCCTACAATCAGAGGATCGGTGTATGAATGATAGAATCTGAAACTAATACATTTTTTTCAACATTGAATAATACGATTTTTTTTATCAACATGCTGTACTATAACTTTGTTAATGACAAAAAAAAGACAAAAGTCATACAATACTATGACTTTTGTATGACTCTGTTTCCACATACTATACCATGACTTTTTTCGTCACACTGGACTGACTTTAGTACTTTCAATGACATAGTATACCATACGTTTTTTCGTCATACTGTACTATGAGTATTTTTGACATTCTATACTGTGACTTTTTTAATATACTATACCTTGACCTTTTCATAACTTTTTCAACAGACTATAATAATACTTTTTCCGACATACTTTCTTTCCACATACTATAGTATGAGTTATTTTTTTCTCGACATAAACAATGAATTGTATTCTATTTTAAGACTATTTTAAGTTTTTTTTCAACATACTATACTCTGACCTTTTTGTGACTTTTTTCGACAATTCAATTTATTTTTGTATAGCCCAAAATCACAAATTATAAATTCTCCTCAGAGGGCTTTACAATCTGTACACATACGACATCCTCTGACCCTCACATCAGAACAGGAAAAACTCCCCCAAAAAACCCTTTAACAGGGAGAAAAGAGGGAGAGACCTTAGGGAGACCTTATCCTGTCCCAGGATGGACAGAAGTGCAATATATGTCATGTGTACAGAATGAACAACGTAACAGAGACCAGGTCCAGGCATACCCAGGATCCACGGGAATCTGCGAGGCGAGAAAGCACAGATACTCTGGTGAAGAAGCAAAGTCAGTAATGTGCATTAATGGTATCGGTAATATAAAATAATAATAAAAACTAGAAAATCCCTAAAGAAATTTTGATAGTGTGGCTTCTACTGCCCAAAGACGTCGCAATATATATACACTCCGATGTTACCGGTAGTGTCGTTCAGGTTCGATTGAGATAGCGCTTCTCTCTTTTCTGCATTTTAGATTCATACTCTTGTATTCTGTACGAACCTTCATGTTAAGATACGGTTACTCTATGGGGCTTTTATTTTGAAAGGGTGGGACTGGGTGGGTGAGAGAGGGGGAGAGGAGACATATTCATAATGTTTGACACACAAACACAGAGGTTATTAAATGACAGGCTTCATCACAAGCATTCCAGTTAGAATTCACTCTGTGGAGCTTTTATTTTGAAATGGGAGGTTCTCTAAAAATATCTAAGACCTGAATGACTGCATGATAGAGAGAACCAGAGAGAGAGACAAAGATAGAGAGAGTGAGTGAGACAGGCAGACAGGAGGTCTAACAATCTTTCCCTGAATATCTCTAACTCATGTGTGTCTGTGTTCACTAATTAGCTCAATCACAAACACGTGTCCATGAGAGAAATTTGACTCTACGAGTCTAACCATTCTTGGTTCAAGACTCTGATGTCTCTGTCAATCTTTCTCATTTGGAGATTGTCCTAAATTGTAACATTTTACAGCTTACCTAACTATTGTCCTGCTCTGCGATGTCTTTCCTCGTCTCGCCCTCTTGTGTCATGGTGTGTGTACATGTCACTCCAATCAGGAAACTTGTCAGAATACCCACATTTGATTGGCTGAGCTGCATCACTATATCTCTAAGTCATGTGTGTGGGTGTGTCTGTGAGTCTGTGGCCAAATCCCAATGTCCCCCCTTACGGACTCACGGACTTTGAGGCGCGCTCCCGCGAAGTCCGTGAGGGTTTAGGGATGTCCCACTGTCAAATCGTCAAGTGTTTGAGGGCTCTCTCGCAGACATTTTGAGCCCTTTATGAACCCTTTCCGTAAGTCAGCATGGTATGCTGACTTAGCCTAAGGGAATTACCCACAAATCATTGCAATGTGACGTTAAACTCGCGGTAACCAGTGGACGCATGGAGACGTAAAAAAAAAGGTAAACAGCTCACGTGTGTTCAGCCTGTCATAATAAATGTACTCAGAAACATTAAGGGATAAAGATGGAACAAAAAATAAACATGAAATCAGAAGATATTTATTTATTTATTCGTCAAATATTTAGATTTTGTCATTGAAGCTGTTTTGACAAAAACGAGTAAATAGATTACATAAAATTGCCTCTCATTTTGTGAGGAAAGAGGCTGGAAGACGTTCAAATCAGGGAGTACAAAGTATAAAATAAATTCCTACAATTATACATCATATTTTTTGTCGTTTTCATGGTAACGTGATATGTTGCAGCAAAGTGTTGTCCCATTCCTATTTACACCATCTCAAGCCCTCACAGTCTCTCACACTCAACCACTCACCAGGTGACGTCAGTAAGTCCTTGAGGGTTCAGGGTTTGAGGGTTTAGGGGGGACATTGGGATTTGGCCTGTGTGTTTATCAACATCAACAGCTCAATCAGAATCACCTGTGTGCCTGCAGCCTGTTCATGGAGAAAAAGCAGGGAAACAAATCTCAAACAAATCCTCAAAACCCCCATAACCGTAGCTCCTATTGCTCCGATATTAATGAATGAGAAGAAGGATGAGTTGAAGAACAGATCATGTGAAAATTGTGTCTGTAGTGTAAAAAATGTGGCTGAACCGGCGATTTAGAAATGGGGTACCGTGTTCTGTGGAAGATGATCTTGAAGTAAAATTTAACATTGGTCTCTATGGAGCAGAAAGTTGGTTTTCCTGTCAATTAAAGGCTGAAATGTGTAAATCTGCTGGATTCCACAGTCATTTCTCTAGACCAGCACACGATTAGCTAACTTTGTAGCAAAAGATAATGCATGAAGAGTGAAAATTGTGGGACTCTGAGCAATTTGTTTGTAAAAATCACAGAATATATTCCTGCTCTGCTCCACTCTAACAATTATGCTCTCACTCTAGCCCTTAACGAGCAGCGCAATACACACCCATTATAAAATCTGAAATGGACCCAAAATGTTCCTGAAACTTAATCTGTGAGTTCGTGAAAACTGTGCTAGCTATCAAAATGTCCATTTGGCTCAATAACCTTCAGCGTTTTGTCTACGTTTTAAACTTTGAATAATTTTTCTACGTTAAAGTATGGCTAGTCAATATGGATCCAAAGTTAAGAGTTTTTTTGCTCTCTTCACGCCGAAACCCCATTCAAGTGAATGGAGAAATTTTGCTCAGTTTTGGGGGATTTTCGGGGAAACCGCTGGGCGAATCTCTTATAAAAGTCATTGCACACGATTCCCGATCGGGCCGCACGTCTGGATGTATTTTTCACGCCGCTGTTGGCAACGCTGTGTGAGGAGAAGCGCGCCAAACTTTCTGGATAATAATAATAATAGTCCCGCAGGATTACAGTCAGTGTGCTTTGGCACAGGCAGTTTTACTGCCTTTGTGCCACAAAGCCACACTGAATTATATTAGCAGTGGGAGTCAGCAGGGCCATGGCCGGAGGAAGGACCAGGGTCCAGATATAACCACGATCCATTTCTGTGAGGCGAGAAAGCACAAAGACTCCGGGGAATAAACAAAATTAGTAATGAGCATTAATGGGACATGAATTCATACAGAAGGAGAGAGAGAAGAGGAGAGAGGAGCTCAGTGTATCCTAGGAAGTCCCCCGGTAGTCTAAGCCTATACCAGCTTATCTAGGGGCTGGTCCAAGGCAAACCTGAGCCAGCCCTAACTATAAACCTGAGCCAGCCCTAACTATAAACCTGAACCAGCCCTAACTATAAACCTGAACCAGCCCTAACTATAAACCTGAGCCAGCCCTAACTATAAACCTGATCCAGCCCTAACTATAAACCTGATCCAGCCCTAACTATAAACCTGATCCAGCCCTAACTATAAACCTGAGCCAGCCCTAACTATAAACCTGATCCAGCCCTAACTATAAACCTGAGCCAGCCCTAACTATAAACCTGAGCCAGCCCTAACTATAAACCTGAGCCAGCCCTAACTATAAACCTGAGCCAGCCCTAACTATAAACCTGAGCCAGCCCTAACTATAAACCTTAGGCTTAAGACCTAAGTCTTAAGCCTACTCTTAAATGTGGTGAGTGTGTCTGCCCCCCGGACTGAAACGGGAAGCTGGTTCCACAGAAGAGGAGCTTGATAACTGAAGGCTCTGGCTCCCATTCTACTCTTTAAGACTCTAGAAACCACAAGTAACCCTGAATTTAGGGAGCGCAGCTCTCTAGTAGGATAATATGGTACTATAAGCTCTGTAAGATATGATGGTGCCTGACCAATTAGGGCTTTGTAGGTAAGAAGGATTTTAGATTATATTCTAGATTTTACAGGGAGCCAGTGCAGAGAAGCTAATACAGGACTAATATGATCTCTTTTCTTAGTTCTTGTTAGTACACGAGCTGCAGCATTCTGAATCAGCTGGAGAGATTTAAGAGATTTATTAGAGCAGCCTGATAATAAGGAATTGCAGTAATCTAGTCTAGAGGTAACAAATGCATGAACTAATTTCTCTGCATCGCTTTGAGACAAGATGTGTCTGATTTTTTAAATGTTACGTAGGTGGAAAAAGGCAGTCCTAGAAATTTGTTTAATCTGGGAGTTAAAAGACAAATCCTGATCAAAGGTAACTCCGAGATTCTTTACGGTGCAGCTGGATGTCAGCGCAATGCCATCTAGAGAAACTACATCATTAGATAATTGATTTCGGAGGTGTTCTAGGCCTAGTAGAATAACTTCAGTTTTGTCTGAGTTTAACATCAGGAAGTTGCCGGTCATCCAGGTTTGTATGTCCTTAAGACATGCTTGCAGTTTAGTGAGCTGGTTGGTTTCATCTGGTTTAATCGATATATACAATTGAGTATCATCTGCATAACAATGAAAGTTTATAGAGTGTTTTCTGATTATATTAGCTAAAGGAAGCTTATATAAGGTGAACAAAATTGGTCCAAGCACAGAACCTTGTGGAACACCATGACTAACGTTGGTCTTCTTCGAGGTTTCATCGTTTACATATACAAACTGAGATCAATCCGATAAATAGGATTTAAACCAGTTCAGTGCGGTTCCTTTGATGCCAATATAATGTTCTAGTCTCTGTAACAGGATGTAATGGTCTATGGTGTCGAACGCAGCACTAAGGTCTAACAAGACAAGAACAGAGACAAGTCCTTTGTCTGATGCAATTAGAAGGTCATTAGTTATTTTACCAGAGCTGTCTCTGTGCTATGATGCTTTCTAAAGCCTGACTGAAAATCCTCAAATAAACTATTGTTATGTGGAAAGTCACACAACTGATTAGCTACTGCTTTCTCAAGGATCTTAGAGAGCAATGGAAGGTTGGAGATCGGTCTATAGTTGGCCAACACCTCTGGGTCGAGAGTGGGCTTCTTAAGAAGAGGTTTAATTACAGCTACTTTGAAGGACTGTGGTACATGGCCTGTTAGTAGAGACAGGTTGATCATATCTAGTAGAGATGTGCTAATTATTGGTAGCACTTCTTTAAGCAGTCTAGTCGGTATAGGGTCTAAGAGACAGGTAGAAGGTTTAGACTTAGAGATTGTTGAAGTCAATTGTCAAGGTCGATGGGAGTAAAGCCATCTAAATATATATCAGGGTTTGCAGCTGTTTCTAAGGGTACCCTATTTGAGGAAAGATCGGTGCTGGTTGAGGGCAGTACATTGTTAATGCTCTCTCTTATAGTTATGATCTTATCATTAAAGAAGTTCATGAAGTCACTACTACTGACAGAGCTGTGACTCTCTGTCAGCCTGGCTACAGTGCTGAAGAGAAACCTGGGGTTGTTCTTATTTTTCTCTATTAACGATGAGTAATAGGCTGCTCTGGCATTACGGAGGACCTTCTTATATATCTTAAGACTGTCTCGCCAGACTAACCGAGATTCTTCCAAGTTAGTGGAACACCATGTTCTTTCAAGTTTTCGCGATGTCTGCTTTAATTTACGGGTTTGAGGGTTATACCATGGGGCGAACCTCCTTTGTTATCTTCTTTTTTAGAGGAGCAATAGAGTCTAGTGTCCTTCTCAGTGAGCCTGTAGCACTATCGACAAGATGATCAACCTGGGACGGACTAAAGTTATCACAGGAGTCCTCTGTTATATTGAAGCATGATATTGAGTTACATACAGACGGATACTTCTTTAAATTGAGCTACAGCACCATCAGATAGACATCCAGTGTAGTAACTCTTGCTTAATGGCGTACACTCCGTTAGTAGGAATTCAAAAGTTATTAGATAATGGTCCGATAAGAGAGAGTTCTGTGGAAACACTTAAATCTTCTATTTTAATGCCATAAGTCAGAACCAGGTCGAGGGTGTGGTTAAAACAGTGAGTGGGTTTCTGTACACTCTGACAGAAGCCAATCGAATCTATAAGATAAACGCAGTACTAAGGCTATCATTCTCAACATCCACATGAATATTAAAGTCACCTACAATAATTACTTTATCTGTTTTAAGGACTAGACTTGATAAGAACGGCCCTGGGGCCCGGTACACTATAACAAATAGAACTGGCTGTATTGTTTTCCAGGTTGGGTGTGAAAGACTAAGAACCAGGTTTTCAAATGAGTTATAATTTAGTTTAGGTTTAATAATAGTACTGAGTCAAAATACCATACTACGCCTATTTTGACATACTGTACTATAACTTTTTTGTATTATACTATTGTTTTTTGACATACTATGACTTTTTTTTTGTACCTTTTTCGACATAACATCCTGAGACATTTTAATGACATACTATAATATGACTTTTTAAAATGTTTGACATACTATACTACAATTTCTTTATAACTTTTTAGACGTACTATACATTTTTCAACAAACTATACTATGACCTTTTAATCATTTCTTTTGACATACTATACAATGGAATTTTTATGACTTTTGCAACATACTATACTATGATTTTAATGACATACTATACCATGCCTTTTTAGCAAGCATAGCTTTTTTCAACATACAATAAATTATTTTATTTACTATAGTTCAACTTTTTTCGACATACCTTTCTTTGACTTTTTAGGACATGCAATATTATGACATTTTTTCAACATACTATATACAGTGGGTACGGAAAGTATTCAGACCCCTTTACATTTTTCATTTCATTGCAACCATTTGCTAAAATCAAAAAAGTTCATTTTATTTCTCATTAACGTACACGCAGCACCCCATCTTGACAGAAAAAAACAGAAATGTAGAAATTTCTGCAAATTTATTAAAAAAGAAAAACTGAAATATCACATGGTCATAAGTATTCAGACCCTTTGCTCAGTAGTAGAAGCACCCCTTTGAGCTAGTACAGCCATGAGTCTTCTTGGGAATGATGCAACAAGTTTTTCACACCTGGATTTGGGGATCCTCTGCCATTCTTCCTTGCAGATCCTCTCCAGTTCCGTCAGGTTGGATGGTGAACGTTGGTGGACAGACATTTTCAGGTCTCTCCAGAGATGCTCAATTGGGTTTAGGTCAGGGCTCTGGCTGGGCCAGTCAAGAATGGTCACAGAGTTGTTCCGAAGCCACTCCTTTGTTATTTTAGCTGTGTGCTTAGGGTCATTGTCTTGTTGGAAGGTGAACCTTCGGCCCAGTCTGAGGTCCAGAGCACTCTGGAAGAGGTTTTCTTCCAGGATATCTCTGTACTTGTAATTCATCTTTCCTTCAATTGCAACCAGTCGTCCTGTCCCTGCAGCTGAAAAACACCCCCATAGCATGATGCTGCCACCACCATGTTTCACTGTTGGGATTGTATTGGGCAGGTGATGAGCAGTGCCTGGTTTTCTCCACACATACCGCTTAGAATTAACGCCAAAAAGTTCAATCTTGGTCTCATCAGACCAGAGAATCTTATTTCTCATAGTCTGGGACTCCTTCATGTGTTTTTTGGCAAACTCTATGCGGGCTTTCATATGTCTTGCAGGAGAGGCTTCCGTCAGGCCACTCTGCCATAAAGCCCCGACTGGTGGAGGGCTGCAGTGATAGTTGACTTTGTGGAACTTTCTCCCATCTCCCTACTGCATCTCTGGAGCTCAGCCACAGTGATCTTTGGGTTCTTCTTTACCTCTCTCACCACGGCTCTTCTCCCACGATTGCTCAGTTTGGATGGACGGCCAGGTCTAGGAAGAGTTCTGGTCGTCCCAAACTTCTTCCATTTAAGGATTATGGAGGCCACTGTGCTCTTAGGAACCTTGAGTGCTGCAGAAATTCTTTTGTAACCATGGCCAGATCTGTGCCTTGCCACAATTCTGTCTCTGAGCTCCTTGGGCAGTTCCTTCGACCTCATGATTCTCATTTGCTCTGACATGCACTGTGAGCTGTAATGTCTTATAGAGACAGGTGTGTGCCTTTCCTAATCAAGTCCAATCAGTTTAATTAAACACAACTGGACTCCAATGAAGGAGTAGAACCATCTCAAGGAGGATCAGAAGAAATGGACAGCATGTGAGTTAAATATGAGTGTCACAGCAAAGGGTCTGAATACTTATGACCATGTGATATTTCACTTTTTCTTTTTTAATAAATTTGCAGAAATTTCTACTTTTGTTTTTTTCTGTCAAGATGGGGTGCTGCGTGTACATTAATGAGAAATAAAATGAACTTTTTAGATTCTAGCAAATGGCTGCAATGAAACAGAGTGAAACATGTAAAGGGGTCTGAATACTTCCCGTACCCACTTGTATACTATGACTTTTGAATTTTTCCGACACACTATGCTAATACTATACCCTTACTTATTTTATGACATACTGTACTTTGAATAGTTTTGTGATGTATTTTCGACATACCATAAGACCTTTTTTCAACATATTATACTTTGGCTTGTTTCGTCTTTAACAGTTATTGTATTACTATATTATAACTCTTTCAACTTAATGACTTTGTAATGACATTTTATCAACATACTGTCAATATGCTATTCTTTTTACGACATACAATACGATGACATCTTTTATAACAAACTGTACCATGACTTATTCAGTAAAGTTTTCTCAACATACTGTTTTTATGACATACTATACTACAACTATTTTTTACTGTTACTTTTTTCAATGGCATACTCTAACGCTTAACATGTTGTTAAGAGTGTCATCACAATTAAACAAGAAGCCAACAACACTGCAATATGTCAACATAAACAACTAAGCTTTTGAGAAACCTCTTTATTCTGGATCCGCCCAGTGTGAACAGCTGGACATCAGACTACAGAACAGGAGGTTTACAGGCACAGCTAGTACAGCACTGTCTGCGTATATAAATACAAAATAAGGTCCATCTTTTTTATGATACATCTTTTGTCCATGAGAGGGGAAAGTGAAAGAGGAAGTTGCTATGGCACACAGTGAGGACACCAACACGCTGACTTTCGAGGTTAATCCAATTGAAAGTGAAGGAGAAGTGACAAAGAAAAGACATGCCCCATTCCTTAATAACCATCTCATAATCATATTCAGACAATACTCTTCAATAACACAAGTATTCAATACAATGTATGTTACATGCACCAAAATATGGATTAAAAAAGTTAAAAGCCTATCCTATCCACCCACAGCCTACTACAATGAAGTTGTGAGGACGAAAGTATCGTATTAACATGAGCTGAATGACAAAACACAACATGTCTTCCATCTCAACGATGTACGAGGGGGAGAAGGCCGTTCATCATCGTTCTCTTTGTGGACTGCACGGGACTTCTGGACACCACAACTCCAATCCTGAGGTGGTACAGACCTGGTTCTGATGAGATAGTGGGTGGTGGTGGTGGTGGTGGGGGGGTCTATCTACAGTCGCCATACATACAACACCTCTCTGCCTCCATCAGTCACAGATTTTTCATTTCTTTGTTATTTTCTTCCTTATCATCTCTCCACCTGCCTCCTATGACCACTCCTTTAAAAAGGTGACCACACACACCCACTCCCCTCCCCCCTCCCCCCTCAGGTAGAGTCCTCAGTGGTGAGGGCATCCACAGCCTCCAGAAGGTGCAGGGCCAGGCTGTACTGGGCGTGGTTCTCTGGCAGGATTTCAATCAGACGGCCGACCAGCCTGCTGGTCTGGGACAGGGGGACCAGGGGGCACCGCAGCTCACTAGGGTCCTGCAACACAAAACACATTATATACATTCCATTGTTCAACAGGCAGCTGGGCCCGTCACTGCAAAACTGTATTTTTACCTTACATTTTTTAGTTATGGCTGATAACGAGGCAAGATCAGCAAAGGAAAAAAAATAATCGACCTAAGAAATAAAAAGAAGCTAAAGGGGCAGTGATAGAGCTCAGGCCACAACAAGAGTCCACCTTTCTTCTAAACCAATCCTGAACTAGTCCTATTCATTATTCTTTAAAACATATGCACATATTATTCATGGAATACATTTCTATGACTTTACTTACATTATAAGGACATTAATATTATAGTGAAAGTGCATCATATAAATGTCTTATAGAAAAGAGCATCTAGCCCAGACCTGGGCATTGTACGGCCCGCGGGCCATATCCGGCCCGTTGGCTGTCGCCGACCGGCCCGCGAGACGTCAATGGGAAATTAGGAATAAAACGTAAATAATTGTCATCATGCGCGGAGTACAGTTGCATTGCTTTTATTTTGAAGGCAACTGCTGCTGTTTTTATCTCAATTTACTACGTTAGCATGTTCGTGGATGTGCGAGCAGCAGTGTCACTGCAATCCCAATAATAGCCGAGTCGGCAACCGGACTCGGCCCGACGTGATTCTTCCGGCACGCGGAGCTTTTGGCTACCTGGGATGTGTTGGTGCAGAGCGGACACGGACATCTGAGGCTTTGCTAGCTAAGCAGCAAAAGCAGCATGCTCAGAAGATGTTGGTTCTCTGAACTGAAAAACTGAAAATTAGGTCATTGGACAACAAACAATTGTAATAAAAGTACTAATTTATCAGAAACATGATCCCTGTCAGAGTTTTATTACTATATATGGATATTACAAATGCATTTGTTTGGATCATTATTGCTGCTGCAGATGTTTCAGGTGGAGCTCATTTGAACTCTTTTATACTCTGTTGTTCAGTTTGGGTAGTTAGGAAAGGTTTGAAAAATTATATTGTGCAAAGTAACTACCGTAATTTCCGGACTATAGAGCGCACCTATATATAGGCCGCACCTGCTTATTTTTAAAAGAAAAAAGAAATTGTACATAAATAAGCCGCACTTGTCTATAAGCCGCAGGTGTCCCCGGCCACGTCATCGTGCGGGACCACCCCCCAGCTGCTCTGCAGGCGCGCCCCCGTCTGAAGCTCGAACATCTTCCTGAACTCCACCCGGCCCTTCTTGCGGTACTCGGCGACGAGCAGCTCCCCGAACGAGAGCGGGCTCTCCCCGAACGCGAGCGGGCTCTCCCCGAACGAGAGCGGGCTCTCCCCGAACGAGAGCGGGCTCTCCCCGAACGCGAGCGGGCTCTCCCCGAACGAGAGCGGGCTCTCCCCGAACGCGAGCGGGCTCTCCCCGAACGAGAGCGGGCTCTCCCCGAACGAGAGCGGGCTCTCCCCGAACGAGAGCGGGCTCTCCCCGAACGAGAGCGGGCTCTCCCCGAACGCGAGCGGGCTCTCCCCGAACGAGAGCGGGCTCTCCCCGAACGCGAGCGGGCTCTCCCCGAACGAGAGCGGGCTCTCCCCGAACGAGAGCGGGCTCTCCCCGAACGCGAGCGGGCTCTCCCCGAACGAGAGCGGGCTCTCCCCGAACGAGAGCGGGCTCTCCCCGAACGAGAGCGGGCTCTCCTCGGGGAGAGCGGGCGACACACGCTCGTCTCCGCGGCCGCGTCTGATGCTCGCGGGGTCTCGGAGTCGTCATCCTCTCCAGGGGTTGCCCCGTGATCCTCCTCTTGAGGGCCCGACACCCGGATGTTCGCGTCTTCTTCCATCAATTAGCCGCATCGTTGTAAAAGCCGCAGTCTCAAAGCGTGTGAGAAAAAGTAGCGGCTTATATGACGGAATTTACGGTAGTTAATAAAGCTGCCAGACAAATGTAGTGGAGTAAAAACTTCAAAGTTGAATAAAATAGAAATACTCAAGTAAAGTACCTTGAATTTGTACATAAGTACAGTACATAAGCAAATATACTAGTTATATTCCACCACTGATCATAATATTTACTCTTACCACTGACAGCTTATCAACAATTGACTTCTTATAAAGAGGTGGAATAATATTGAGCAGGATTGCGTTCAGTCTGTTGGTCCGGCCCTCCACAACAGTCCCCGTTTCTCATGTGGCCCCTTGGGAGAAATAATTGCCCCCCCCTGATCTAGCCTCTAAGAACCAGCGCCTGAAATGTCTTGAATGTATCAGATGACAGTGTTTTGGTGTCTCACCATAGCCTTGAGCCACGTGCAGAGGGTGGGGGGGAGGCGGGCCAGCAGCTCCATGGCAGCTTGCGTCTGGCTCTGGCTGTGAAGCAGCGAGTAACTCAGCCTCTGGCCAGTCAGCACCAACAGCTGGGAGCCCAGCACATCCTTATCTTCCACCTCCAGCATCACCTGGGGGATAAGAGTTACATCAGAACATTGGGTTGTAGGAATTATCAAGCACTGTGATCAGCATTAAAGGTTTCATAAAAGTAGCCAAATCCAGATTTTAGCTTCTGTCTGCCACAAAAGAAAAGCACATTTTGCCTCCTTGCCTCTTCTGCCCGGAGGTCCAGGCCCTGGTTGTAAAGCTCGCAGACGATGTGCCGCCTCAGGATGTCGGGGTTGACCTGCAATAGGGAGCCTAGCTCCAGACACAGCGAGGGCCACCAGTCAGCCTTGGGGCCACTAGAAGGCAGAGGGGGGGTCTTGGTGCCGGGGGCTGAGCTGGAAGGATCATCTATAGCCTGAACCCAGGCGGTCAGCACCCGGAGGAGGAACTGAGACAGAGCAGGAATGTGGGAAAGATGGAATGAGATGACAACAAACTGTTTGCTTTCAAGATCTTCATTTTCTCTAGAAGTAAATCCACCTCTCACCTCTTGTCGTAGTGAGACCAGGCCTGGGTCCATGTCTCCAGTAGGCATCAACTGGATGGACGTCAGATCTCTGAAGAAAGCATTCTTACCCTGGGAAAGATTCAGTATCGATATGTATTAATAATAACACTCATTCATATATTGTGTGTTAGCAAGTTGTGTAAATGAAAAACATGAATGCTTTAGTGGAGAGTGGTGCACTTTAGCCTCTTGTGGTCGAAATGAGTATTACAACAATAAACACTTGATCACGGATGAAAAAACTAAACTTAACAAAATGATCCTGGCAAAAAAATGTGTTGTCCCTTATTCTTAAGTCATAAACAAGTTAGATCAGACTTAGAGAAGTTGTTTTTCTCTTTCATATATAATACTGCATTATGAATCAATACATGATGACACAACGCAAAATCAGTGCACAATGCAAATGATAATAATCTGCGAGGATAAAAGTATCTAGTAAGTGATGTCTTAAGTCTTGTTGGGACTTTTAACTTGTGTAGAAAGGTCAACATGAGTGTGTGTGTGTGTCTCGTCTCCTCACCTTGCCTTCAAACAGACTGAGTGGTTTGATCCTCAGACTGAAGCTCATAGCAGCGTGCAGCAGGGAGGCTAACAGGCAGTGGTGTTGCACCAGCGTGAAGCAGACGCCTCTCTGCCCCAGGGCCAGATCAGCGAGTTCAACGAGGGACGCGGGGCCTTCGGCCCCGCACCACGCCTCCTCCACGGACAGCTCCGGAGGGGCAACGTCCTCCACCGCAGAGTCCGCCTGTGTGACAAAAAGCAACCGAAGAGATGGTGAAGAAAAAAGCTTGTGTGCTCGTCACATTATCATCTTAAATCACAGTTTAGTTCACAGTCAATGCAGTCAAGTGCAGATTACAACACATGCACAGATCCTTCTCAGGATACATTATATCCAACAATTACACTTTTGAAATGAGTAACATTTGCATGTTTATACATTCTAGACTGAATTGTAAGAATTCCTAATGAACTATTTTGTGGAGAAACCCGATCAGACACAAAGCATTACTGCAGGTAATAATACAAAGTTGTTGGACATTGTTCCGAACTAGCCAATAGATCAGATGCTTATCAAGTATACAGTAGGTGTGGTTAGTTGTGGTAGTGATAGGTTTCTCCATGCTCAGCTTTTCCTTGCATAGTAATCAATAATAGACAAATGGCTCCACTCACCTCCATGAGGATCTGCAGCAGCTGGACACAGCAGCCCAGGAACGACGTCACGGCTTTGTCTCCCATCCCAACATCCTGCACACATAAACGTCCTTAAAACATGCAGCTAAACACTTCACATCGAAAATAATCCTATCAAATCTATACGTACTTACCCGTCGACATAAGCGATCTTTGGGTGCCTTCCCCACCTAGGAAAAGGAAGTGTTAACACTTTATATATAGCCTCACAGACCACGCCTTCCATCAGACACACTGTGCACGACTTACCTTCTCCATTAGGAAGGCTGCTGCTGAGAAACGCTTGACAATGAACGTACTCCACATCATGGCAGAAATACCTGTGAGGAAGATTCAGTGAAGTCAGTATCAACAGTAGGTCGGCTACTGGTTTACAAAGTGGGGACTTTAACAGTACTTTCGCTCACATATTTGAGCTATTATTTGATGCATATCTGAGGAAAAGTACACCGTTTCCAACAATTATAGACACAAATATGATCAGATGGATTAGACATTAATATATTTGCATGTAATAAGCATGAACAAGAAAAAGCCCTTCACCTAGTTGGATATATGGACAGGAGACCAGCTTCAAATGTTCAACAGCCAACCAGAAGTATCGTCCCTCCTAGGAAGAGAAGCAGGCCCAGATTTAAGAACAGGGGATTGGTTATTTGTCATCCATGTTCCTTGGGTTTAGGAAAACCTGCCTTCCCCCACAAGTAGTGATAATATACACTGAACTGAAGATAAACATTGTGTTTAAAACATTTAATGGCTGTCTTACTTCTTCTGAACTATCATAAACAAAAAACCTGTGTGTGTGTGTGTGTGTGTGTGTGTGCACCTCGGGGTCTTTGTTCCACTGCACTACATATTCCCAGCAGCAGTGGGCGAAGAGCAAGTCAGGTGAGAGGGAGTGTGGGAACCGCTGGCTCACTGCCACCAACAGCTCTGGAAAACACAGTGGACTTTGTTTGACTTGGATTTGATCTGAGGGTATAAAGTGTGTACTGTGTGTACCTGTGTGTACTGTGGCAGTCAGAACATTGCTCTAGTAATGCTGTATGAATCTACAAAGGCTATTAACAACAAGAGCCCGTGTAGAAGTGAATATCCACATGTTGATCAGTTCTTGTCCGGTTCTTAGTCCTGACCTGCTGTCCTGTCTGTGTCCTCTTGGCTCTTGTCCTCCTGCTCATTTCCTTCTTCTCCAGCCCTCTGCTCTAGTTTTTCGTCTGCCTCTTCGTCTTCTCTCTTTTGGAGAATTTCCTTCAGTCGCTCAGGGGCCAAGTTGTGTCTGAACACCCACTTGGAGACACTGTCGGCAATGCCACCTTTACAGACGTAAACAAGGAAACGACACAAAGAGAAGATCTGTTTTATGTAGCCACACCAAGATTATTACGGAAACCCCAAGAGGCAAGGGAGAAATTCTGGTCTAAATTGTTTTAGCCTTTTGTTTAAAATCCGTTTTGGATAATAATAATAATAATAAGATATGTTTTTTTATCAACTGTGAAAACAAGTGATTCAAAATGTTTTGGCAGGATCATTTTTCAGGATCAGTTGTTTGTTTTACCCAAAGACAGAAAGAAACATCATAGCCAACAAGAAAGAACCGCTGTCTTACTTCTTTGATAGCTCATCTGTCTGCCTGCATACATCCCTGAGGATATTCTTCTTTACAGCTTACCTGTGCCTCCCTCCAGCAGCGTTTTGATGGAGCACTGAGCTGCAGCGCCCCCTGCTGCTCCCTGAGGAGGAGGCACCAACAGCAGAGTCTGCAGCACCAGCACGTCCTCCAGCTGGCGAACACACACCACCCACTGCTCCAGCTCTAGGGACACCGCCTCCCACTCGGACTGAAACTGTCCCACACCAACACAGGAAACGGGTCAGTGAGTGCGGTAGTTATAGTGTTGGTGAAGAAGGTGGGGGAGTACCAACTCGTAAACAAAAGTCAACCCACAGACTGATGTGTATATCTGTGTGTGTGCACGAGACTACCTTGCTGTCAGCCCGGCTTGTGATGCTCGCCTTGGCAGCACGGTGAGCAACGAAGGAGGCCAGCAGAGCAGCCGCAGCATTGTGGGACTGGATGCATGTGCAGCGAACTTGCTGCCACCAGGGAGAGATGGACTGGGGGTCCCACGACTCCTCAACTGCTCCTGAAAAGAGGAAGCGTTAACGGTCTCCTCCTCCTTCTTCTTTTCATGGATTGACACTTTTGCAAATGAGTCAGCCCACGCTGGACACAAGCACACACCTTTCATGTCGCTGAGGGCGATGAGTAGCGTGTGTAGATTTCTAACGGCCTCTTCTGGTTTCTGTAGCACCTCCTTCTCTCTTTGCAACCACACACTTAGCAACAGAGACTGAACGGAAAAGGAGCAGGTGTAACCGGGTCAAACAGAAATACTAGAGGAATGAGCATTCATTTAAAGTGGTGGCACTCCTGTACTGAAACACTTGTTTAAGGATGGAGTGCTGTCATCCCCATTCTTTTTATGGAAGGTTTTTGGGGTCTATAGGCAACATGCCCATTCCAAAAACTACATATCATAATTACATTAGTCCACATATTTGTCACATCTGACTGCACTTTTACCTCCATGAGCAAAACACAACTTCATTTCAACCAATCTTTTCCTCCATCTTACCAGCAGCTGCTGTGGACTGATGCCAGCCTGCTGCAGTGTGTCACAGACTTTATGGGGAGGGCTCTTTCCACACAGACAACCCCAGAACATGAAATTCCCTGCAAAGGAATTGATTGTGTCATGGTATCTGCTTGGAGAACTGTGTAAAGGTCTGGTCGTACAATGTGCATACCTAGATGATTCCATTTGGTTTCAGAGCCGCGGGTGACCCTCAACCCCCCCTCATCGGTGCACTCCATCTGGGAGAGAAAGGCTTGGGCTGGCATGGGTGAGTCAGGCGAGTCCTGGGCAAAGGAAACACTTGGTCTCGCGGTGAGCTGGGCGTAGCGTTGCAAGGTGGGGCCAACGCGGGCCAACTCATCCTCTATGCCTTCAAGGGAGTCCTGTTGGGTGGGGAGACCATAAGTGTTGATCATAGAGTTATGAGTACTAATAATGACCACGTAGCAACAATACTGCCCTAGTTAGTTAAAAACCTTGTGTAAGCCTACCATATGGTATTATGTCATTTTGTATCGTGTATTACAGTTTAACAACGTCTATGCGAGTGCCATTAATGTGTACCGTATTTTCCGCACTATAAGGCGCACTTAAAAGCCTTTAATTTTCTCAAAAAACGACAGTGCGCCTTATAATCCGGAGCGCCTTATATATGGATTAATTCTGGTTGTGTTTACTGACCTCGAAGCGATTTTGTGTGGTACACGGCGCTCTGTCAAAATGTTTTAGTACGACTTTGGTAAACTACAAAGCCGCACCGCTTGCAGCATTACGGCTACCGTAGTCAGGAGTCTCACCGGTAGTTCTGGACGAGGTGTAAGCATAAGCATGCATAAGTATCATAGCTCGCTGTGTGAGTCACGCAGACTCCACTAACTGTGTGTTTACATGTCTGTAATCATAAAGCTACAGCTGTCTCAGAACGCTGCCGTTAGCAGACGTGCTAACTAACGAGCTAACAAGCTACACTACACGATGTAAACAGTCCGTCCCCCAGATCGTCACATGATGAACTGTAAGCTCGTCATAAGCTCGTCATATGCATCACATCTCGCTGTGTGAGTCTCGTACTATCTCGTGAGAATACGGACACGGAAGTGGAGAATCTACAGATTTCTATAGATATTCGAACCATTTTTCTGTGCCGTTTTTCGACGGAGATATTAATAGAAACATAGAGTGAGCGATAGAGTGAGCGCCGCTCCCCACTGCTCACCCGCGGCGGCGCGGGCGCTGACTTCAGAGCGCCCGCGCCTTATAGTCTGGTGCGCTTTATATATGAAAAAAGATCGAAAATAGACCATTCATTGACAGTGCGCCTTATAATCCAGTGCGCCCTATAGTGCGGAAAATACGGTATGTCCTTACATTCTCAGAGCAGGCCTCTCTGTCTGCACCAGAGTGCAGGTTCTGGATGTCGGTGTAGAGCTGAAGCAATTTCAGCTGTGAGGAGCAGAGCTGGAGTAATGCTGCATCCACTTCCTCAGGGTCTGTGACCACCAACAAAGACAGATCAACCACTGTATGATATGTACGGAACATTTTACAGTACAATATCTTTTCTTAATAATAAACCGTCACGTTACCTTGTTGCTTCAGAGTGTCATTTAAGGCGCATGTGATGTTAGTTAGACATGAGACAGGAGCATTCTTGTTTGACAGCAGAGTCTCCAAAGCCTAGAAGCAAGAGGGAAGACTTTGACTGTTGGCACAAAGACAACAGGCCTCTCTGTTAGTGTGCGAGTCACACAGTTTGTACCTGCTTCTTAATGGCGGGGTGTTTGATATCCAGCAACACACTTTTGGCTTCGCTCTCCAAAATGTCTGAAAAGTAAAAAGATGAGTAGGCACATAGAAGGGCACAGATTCAAAGCTCTCTTACATCTCCATCTCCATACATCCCGTATCTCTTACCAGGCTCCACCCCTCTGCTCCTCAGTATAGTGGTCAGTCTTTTTATCAGGTGCATGTCCCTGGCTCGCTCGCTTTTCTTGTCACTGAAACGGGGAAGAGAGATAAAGAAGGGTTTGGATATCAAAGCCTAAAATTCATGTGTGAAGGTCATTTGTTTGTGAGAATATGAAGACTTTTGAACTTGTGGTTGAAAACCTTGGTTGTGAAAGTAAATGATGAAGTCAAGTTGCCATACATTCCCATTCTTTAGCAGGATCTAAATGTGCCTCCTGTTGAGTCGAGTGAGTACATTTTGTACAAAAATAAGTTATATGCTTCTATAGCTGAGGTACATAATACAAATATTACTAGAACGTAGGGGCGTAAAGATTAACTGTAATCGGTAGAGCTTAACTCCATACGGCTAAACAGATACAAAACTCTGCTTCGTCTCACATTTTCCCAAACCCAAAGTGGAATCGGTCAAAAACCGATACGTCCGTTATAAACTGACAATCAGAAAAAGCTCCACTTGAGAGGTGTATGAGCGGAAAGAGACAAATTGAGGTTTTCTGTGTGTGCACGAGGCAGCGAGACCTGGCCCTGTCTCTCCGCTATTCATACAGTAAAGGGGGGACGGGAGGAAAGCAGGCGGTCACTAGTGGGGAGCTAGCTGGGTAACAAGCTATGAAGATTCAGAAAAACAAACGGGATTAAAATGTGCCAGGCGATGGTTTTGTATGCGGGGAGGCTAAGCTACATTCAACAGCAGCACACAACCATGGTGCTGCCTATTTTGGCTTGTTGGCTGCATGTTAGCAAGTGATAATCAATTAGCTAGCTGGGGTACATATACAAAAATACATTCAGTCACATCATCATTACAGATTCAAGGCAAACAACAGTTGAAATTAAAAGGTTACTGCCATTAAATTACAACCATGGCAGATGAGCTGCATTGAACCAAACTGGTATGGGAAATATATGACACGTCATGACAATACTATATGACTTAAATTAATCTGAATATATCAAAGTAGTGCTTTATTGGACTGTATTGACCACATGGTTAAATGTATCGTGTTTGTATTGTATCGAAGACTATTGAGATATGTATTAGATGGTCCTGAGAGGGAAAGATACACATCCCTACTAGAATGACATTCCTAGTACATACAGGGAAGAGTATCCCTACACCACATGTACAAGCAATCCTACTGTACAACAAACACCAAGTTTGATGTTTTGGGGTTCTTGAAGTCAGTTCCTGCTGCTGGCTGAAGAATAGTCTTGAACATGACCCATATTAAGGCTGCAACTTTCCTTTTTGTACGGTTTAAACAAGTGAGATACAGTATGAAGTATTATTTAGTGTGCTTCAAAAGGTGCTGGACTATTTCTTTTAAAAACACACACATGACCAATGCTGATCTACAGTCTCTCTGAGGTTCATGTACGTCTGTGAACCAACCTGAGGGCCAGATGGAAGGGGATGTTCACGGTCCTCAATGCTCCTGTGATGGGATCCAGCAGACACACCTGCTGGGTGAGGAGCTGCCAGCCCTTACTGGTAACACTGTTCACCCCCATCAGACGGTAGCCAGCGTACAGCAACCTGGAAGTGCACACGCACAAAACAACAACATTTCACATATATTATATTGTGTGCTATTCCCCAGTTTGTCTATCCGTGAGTGTCCGAGTGTACAGCATGTTCTTCTGTGGTGCTACATACGAAAGTGCTGCTTTGTTTGTGATGCTCTTGAGTCTAAGAAAGAACAGCCGTCTCCTTCAGTTTTCATTGTTTATACCTGCAGTGTTTGCCCACAGTGAAGGCTCCAACTCGAGGCCCCTGCTGCATCCCCCACACCTCCAGGATTCCCCTGCGGGGTGCGTAGATGACCAGGAACAACGCATGGCGTCTGGGAAGGGAGGCAGAGGGGGAGAACTCCCGATCGCCGCGCTCCTCCGGAACCTGCAGCCAACCCAGTTGAGCATCTCGGTAACCTGCAGTTAAGTTAAATCAATGAATGGTCTTATGATATTAAAGAAGGAGGCTATGAATGTTTGATAGTTAAGCACGTCTCTCAGACCACATGGATACTTCCGATAAAGAGACAAGAGAAATGGAACGTAAAAGAGGGATATGAAACCTCTCCCTTCTTAGCACATGCTCCATGCTTCAAGGGATAGTTCAGAGTGGCGTTTTATGACAAGGCTACTACTGTGGACGGGGGCAGCAGCTAACGTATCCTAGCCACTTAAAAAAGGCCTGCCTAAAATAAAAAATCAATATGGGTTTAAGTGCATGCCATATTTAGAATATTTTCACTGCTTTACCTTGCCGTCAGACTGCCTGCTCTGACCGGGAACTGAAGTCGTTATCAATGCTCTGTTCAAAGACTCCTTTGACAAACAGTCATTTTAACAAGCAGAACACCAGAGTTGCTGCTCTAGCACTGCCCCGATCAGTTAGTTACTTAGTGTTGTGTGATTTCATGCTTTGAAGGGTTAGCTCAGATTTTCCAAAGTCACACAATAACTCAAACAAACTAACCAATCGAGGAAGTGGTAGACCAGCAACTCCTGTGTTCCGTGAGGTAAAATGACTGTTTTGTCAGAAGAGAGCATAGATGGATACAACTACTTCAGTTCCCCAACGCAAAGGGCTGTATGACATAAAGGTAAAGCGATACAAATATACTTATTATAGCGTACACAGCAGTACATTATTTTGCTCCTGTGCTGGTACTCCTGTCTGTTTCTCCAAACTGGGGGTGTGCCGACCTTCATCTACTGTCGTACCTCATATAACCCCACTTCAAAACAGCCAAACTATTTCTTTAACCTTTTTAAAACCTCTATATTATTCAGTTAGTCCTTGGTCTTTCCTCTCTACTCTGTCCTCACCTTTCCACATGCGGATGGCAATGCCCCTGGCCAAGTCCAGCAGTGTGACTCGACCAAAGTCATCCGTTACTCCCGCAAGCGTGTTGCAGGGGGACAGACAGATGGACTCGCCGTGACGACGGGAGTCTGGAAGACCAAATCTGGGCGGAAGAGGTCGGATTTAAAAGGACGACGGAGGGGAATCAACAAGCTTCATATTGCCAATATCAATAAGGCACAAAAGCGCATTGCTGCATTTGTGTGGAGATATCATGATTGTTACCTGATCCCCAAAGGTGTTGCAGGCTCCACCTTGGGCTTCTGTTTCTGAACAGCCTCCTCTTCATTCTTGTGCTTGTTCCAACCGAGCCATCCACTGGGAGGAAAAACAGCAAGAAGGAATGATGAAATATGAACACAGAGAAAGTTAGCAAGAGACAAATATGATGATGCAAAAAGAAAGGATTAAGGCAAGGCATTAAGGGAGACAAGAGTACAGAAAAGTAATAAGGGAGAAGGGACTGAAAGCAAACTACCCCCCTGTATGGATTAAGCTGGCATTGAGCAGAGAACAGGCTATAATGCAGAGTATTGATTGGGCTGCTTTGTGCTGTTGCAGCAATACAGAGTTGTCAATAGTGCTGCATTTAGCCTTCAATTGTGTATGTGACAGGAAATAAAGGCCCTCACTGGGCAACCCTATTTGTCTTTAAACAAATTAACTACCGTAATTCCGGCATATAAGCCGCTACTTTTTTTCACACGCTTTGAGACTGCGGCTTTTACAACGATGCGGCTAATTGATGGAAGAAGACGTGAACATCCGGGTGTCGGGCACTCAAGAGGAGGATCACGGGGCAACCCCTGGAGAGGATGACGACTCCGAGACCCCGCGAGCATCAGACGCGGCCGCGGAGACGAGCGTGTCGCCCGCTCTCCCCGGGGAGAGCCCGCTCTCGTTCGGGGAGCTGCTCGTCGCCGAGTACCGCAAGAAGGGCCGGGTGGAGTTCAGGAAGATGTTCGAGCTTCAGACGGGGGCGCGCCTGCAGAGCAGCTGGGGGGTGGTCCCGCACGATGACGTGGCCGGGGACACCTGCGGCTTATAGACAAGTGCGGCTTATTTATGTACAATTTCTTTTTTCTTTTAAAAATTAGCAGGTGCGGCCTATATATAGGTGCGCTCTATAGTCCGGAAATTCCGGTACACAAATTGAAATGTGGTGTTAGTTTCGTGCTTTGGAATTATTACTTATTGACCACACCCCCAACCCCCCCACCCCACACACACACACACACACACACACACACACACACACACACACACACCTGGCAGCACTGAAGAGGGCTGAGGTAAGTTTACTGGCCACAGCGAGAGCCACGTGAGAGAGGAGAGGCTGGGAGCTTCCCTAAAGACGGACAGAGAGTAATAATTAATCATTACAGTCATTCTTTTTGGGAAATAAACAGCCCGACTTGCTCCATCGCTCTCTCTCACCTCTACAGCATAGTAAAAGCCTGTGTATGGCCCACCTCCCACAGTGACATACTGGCTCATGGCGGGGGGGCTGCCCTTGACTGACGCATTAAACCCCCCAAGGATGGATGCATTCTTCATCTGGTCAAACACACACAGCGTCATGATGCCTAACAGGAGAGATGACAGAGAACAGGGATGAACAGTGAGTACGGTGGTTTAATGTCAATCATTTATTCAAACTGATTTTGAATACAATAATCTCTTCCCATTATACGACTCCACTGCACAAGACATTTATATAGTCTATATACACTCAGCGGACACTTTATTAGGTACACCTTGGTAGTAACGGGTTGGACCCCTTCTGCCTTCAGAACTGCCTTAATTCTTCGTAGCATAGATTCAACAAGGTGTTGGAAACATTCCTCACAGATTTTGGTCCATATTGACACGATGGCATCACGCAGTTGCTGCAGATTTGTCGGCTGCACATCCACGATGCTAATCTCCCGTTCCACCACATCCCAAGGGTGCTCTATTGGATTGAGATGTGGTGACTGTGGAGGCCATTGGAGTACAGTGAACTCATCGTCATGTTCAAGAAACCAGTTTGAGATGATTAGAGCTTTGTGACATGGTGCATTATCCTGCTGGAGGTAGCCATCAGAAGATGGGTCCACTGTGGTCATAAAGGGATGGACATGGTCAGCAACAATACTCAGGTAGGCCGTAGTGTTTAAACCATGCTCAATTGGTACGAAGGGGCCCAAAGTGTGCCAAGAAAATATCCCCCCCACCATTACACCACCACCAGCAGCCTGAACCGTTGATACAAGGCATGATGGATCCATGCTTTCATGTTGTTTATGACACATTCTGACCCTACCATCTGAATGTGGCAGCTGAAATCGAGACTCATCAGACCAGGCAACGTTTTTCTAATCTTCTATTGTCACATGTTGGTGAGCCTGTGAGCCTGTAGCCTCAGTGTCCTGTTGTTAGCTGACAGGAGTGTTACCCGGTGTGTTCTTCTGCTGCTGTAGCCCGTCTGCTTCAAGGTTCCACGTGTTGTGCGTTCAGAGATGGTGTTCTGCAGACCTTGGTTGTAACGAGTGGTTATTTGAGTTACTGTTGCCTTTCTATCATCTCGAACCACTGCCCATTCTCCTCTGACCTCTGACATCAACAAGGCATTTTCGGCCACACAACTGCCGCTCACTGGATATTTTCTCTTTTTATTGAGTTTCTACAAACCCTCCTCGTTTCTTCTTCCTTACATCCCTTCATTTCTTCATCCCTACCCTACATCCCTCTACCTCGACCCCTACCCTACATCCCTTCAATCCTACCCCACATCCCATCATCCCTCTACCCTACTCCCCTACATCCCTCTACATCTATTCATCCCTCGACCCCTTCCGCTTCTTAAATCTAACAATCATTCCACTATGCAATAAACCTCTCGAAACTCATACTGTTATTGGCGTGGTCCTTGTTAGTGAACTGACCGTTCTCTGTAAACCCTAGAGATGGTTGTGCGTGACAATCCCAGTAGATCAGCAGTTTGAAATACTCAGACCAGCCCGTCTGGCACCAACAACCATGCCACGTTCAAAGTCACTTAAATCCCCTTTCTTCCCCATTCTGATGCTCGCTTTGAACTTCAGCAAGTCGTCTTCACCACGTCTAGATGCATTAATACATTGAGTTGCTGCCATGTGATTGGCTGATTGAACAGGTGTGCCTAATAAAGTGTCTGGTGAGTGTATAGTTCAAAGCCTCATTCATAAGGTTAACAAGTGAATTCTAAAGCAACATTCAAATGCTGCGCAGCTTCTTTTTTTGCATATCATTGTGTTTAAATCCGGTATTTCTGCACATTTGCAGATAAAGATCAGGCTACGCTAATATGATCAGTATTACAACAATTGTAGAATTACATTTCAGTGGTTGCTGCACAAGATAGTTTCTGACTTGTGTGATCCAAACATTTCCAATAACTCAGGAGCGTTGTGAAGTCCAAAAGTTACAATTTATTGTAAACGTATAGATGTAATCAACTCCAAAATTCACAACATGTTTTCATCTTCCGAAATATTCTGCTTCAATCCATATTTGTTGGCGTTCACGTTGCTCTTTCGCTTGCCGCACACAAAAGGGAGACACGCACCTCTATTAACGGGGCGGGCTAGCAGCACCATAAATTCCATTTATATATATATATAAATATATATATATAAATATAATATATATATATATATATATATATATATATATAAAAACTTACAGTAGAGCCCAACAAAAATACACAGAATGCTGCTTTCCCCTGGAAGGTGTTTTTGTCAAAATCTTGTGAGAAGAACTTTGTCATATGTGTTATGAAGAATTCTGTAGTACTAATTCACAATTACCTTGAATCACTTTAACTCTGTGATGTAATAGAAAATCAAAAGATGGGTAAGCGACCATTCAGTCCAACATTGGGCAATCAACCACCGTTATGAACAAAAATAATTTGACTGTTTGAAAAATAGTCTCTTACCCACACTACTGTGGTCCACAATGGTGTCCATGTCCTGCAGACCCCACTTCTTATAGGCCAGGGGAGGAGGTTGGATCACATCACTACCTGCTGCTGTCGCTGGATGGAAAAAACACAGCTGGTCATTTGGTTACCAAGGAATTGGTTGACCAGGAATTTCATAATTTATAGCTAGCAGGTATGTGTTGCATTCAGCAACATTTAAAACTGGAGCACTGTCCTTTAAAAGTGAAAGACAGACACACACACACACACACACACACACACACACACACACACACACACACACACACACACACACACACACACACACACACACACACAGCACTACTAGATGCTCAGAGAAACCCTGCTGAAGCTACGGCCTCTAACCTTCTAGAGACTGTATGTGTGTGTGTGTGTGTGTGTGTGTGTGTGTGTGTGTGTGTGTGGCAGTGGTAGTTTTGTGTACATCTCCTTTGTACCTGAATGCCTTATGGTAAACACTATCCATCCAGCCAACAAGTGAAGAACACATCTCTAGTTACCGCAACATGCTTTTAACACTTAATACTTAACGTTTACCACTAGAGCCCCACACTATACACACACTGTTCCACACATGCTCACACAAGCAGCAGTACCTCTTGCCACCTGGTTCCTGCAGGCACGCAGAGATTGAAAGAGGCTGAAGCCGTCGATAGTGACCAGAGCGGCAGGGTAGAGGATACTCAACTCTTCATGCTGTGGATGGATGAAAATACATCATTATACATCTGCTGAATAACATGGTGGGACACGGTCAGAAGCTCAGGAAAAGAGAACCTTGAGTTTACATCAACTTTAATTTAATCCCAGAAATGTGATCCTGAGTTCAAGAAGTATTTTCACATACATGTCAAAATACAAATAAAGTAAGTGTTCAACATTTGCTTTTTTGACAAGAGTTACATTAGAAGATTGGTACCATTTTTGTGTCTGTATGGTATATACAGCATGAAGCTACAACCAGAAGACGGTTAGCTTAGCTTAGCATAAAGACAAGAAACGGAGGGGGAACAGCTGGTCTGGCTCCATCCAAATGTAACAAAATGTATGTACGAGCATCTCTAAAGCTCACTAATACACACGTTATAGTTTGTTGTTATAGTTCGAGGGGGGAGGAGTTATGTGCCAGACTATTTCTAACCAGGAGAACTGACTTCCGGGAGTCACCGTGATGTTGCTAAGCAACCAGAGAAGGCTGTGTTAAGGTACCGGGGTGCTGGCTTTAGGTTCCGTATTTATCATGCAGATATCTTCTCATCTAACCCTTGACAAGAAAGCATATATGTATTTGCCAAAATGTCAAACTGTTCCTTGGAATCTGAACATCATTTTCAGTCACAGTTCTGATAGGTCGTGTACAATGTGTGCATCACCTGCTCAGTGACTCCAGGGTGACGAGGGATCTCGTATGTGCGACACTTGAGCCTCAATACAGGGTCCTCGTGCAGCAGCTGGGCCAGGAGGAGAACCCCGTTCTGATGGGACACAACCAGCGTTACATTAAAAAATGACTTGTTTCATTTTCTCTTTCTTCTGCTGAATATCTGAAAATGTAGTACAATAAAAAGAAGATAAGATCGGCAAGGTACCTCGGTGTAGAAACGGACGTAGCCGGAAGTGAAACCCACAACTACACATGTCCAATCGGGCCGTCCTGTTGAGCTCCTACACACACACACACACACACACACACACACACACACACACACACACACACACACACACACACACACACACACACACACACACACACACACACACACACACACACACACACACACACACACACACACACACACACACACACACACACACACACACACACACACACACACACACACACACACACACACACACACACACACACACACACACACACACACACACACACACACACACACACACACACACACACACACACACACACACACACACACACACACACACACACACACACACACACACACACACACACACACACATATATGTTTTCATGTACACACACAGCATTCTGCATATCCTCTATTTCTTACATAACTATTTCTTACCTTTTCTGGCTTGCCAATGGTATACAGATGGAGCTGCTCACACACTCTCTGCAGTGAGGAAACATACATAAAGTAGGATGTGGTTCACTGTACAGCGCTCTCTCTCATAAACCTGAGAAGAGGCACTAATGCATTAGCTCATGTTTCACTTGTTTCCCCACAGTCAAACAAATATCCCTTTTCAATGTGACCCTTCTCTTCTAGTTGTCCTTGTCAGTCTGACTTTCATTCTAATTCTTGCCTGTAAGTTTCAACCAATATAGTGTAATTTCCCTTTATCAATTAGATATAATGCTAACCAATCAACTGTTGTGTTGTGATTTTCATTCCTCCTCAAGGTAATCTAATTTTAATCTCACCCTTCGTCAGTGCTAAGGGTTCCAGTCCAAGACACAGCCAAGGTCATCTCCTCTCTGCCGCTGTCATCAGTACGCCACTTAGCTGGAAGAAACAATGAGCATTAACAGCAAAGCATAACTCCTCTGTGTACTTAGAGAGGAGTGTGTGTGTGTGTGTGTGTGTGTGTGTGTGTGTGTGTGTGTGTGTGTGTGTGTGTGTGTGTGTGTGTTAGGGTTGGGCCGGTTTAAAAATTGGTTTGATATTAAACCAAACAACCGCTTAACATCAAACAAATATATCAAAGTGTACCACTAGCTGTCACACTTGACTCAGCAGCTGTTCCCGAGTGGACCATAATGAGACAGAGAGCTCATGAATGAGCGACAACTGGGAAGTTTTAGTTTTCTTTGAGACTAACTCTTCCTCGCCTCTTCTCGTCATCATCATTAGAGATGTTCCCATACACTTTTTTCCTTCCCGATGCCGATTCCAGTACCTACACTTGCATATTTGCCGCTAACAGGTACCGATCCCATTCCAGTGCGTTAGAAAACAAAACTTCAAACAGGTCATAATTCTTTAGAAGATTACATTTGATAACATTTTAGTTTGCCTTCACCCAATACTCATTTTTTCTAGATAGAGCTTGAACGCATCATAATGAAACTTAATGCAACCTCTGGTATTAGCCAAGCAGGACTATGCTGCACACCAGATGTAAACCGGCGCCCTTCCTGCTGATTTCAAACAGACTTCATGATCACGATGTAGCATTATCAAAAAACGGGTTTCTGATGTTCCTGTGTAGGGTAAATGAGCTGATAAAAGATATGCAACGTGATATCGGATCGGTGCATAGACTTGCATACTCGCCGATATCTGATCCAGCATTTTAGGCTTAATTGGAGGCCTTCGGAACACCTCTAGTTGTCATATTGCTTATTACTAATGCAACACAAGCTGCATTTGGCACCATGACTCCGGAACGTGCCATAATGACAAATGCCGGTTCATCGGTTTGACGCTCGGACCTTAGCGACAAAACCGTCAATCGACACAGCTCTAGTGCGTGTTTGCACATCTGACCTGAGAGAAAGACAGCCTTCTGTTCGCGGGCCACTACTAGCAGGTCAGAGCAGGGCGACAGGGACACTACACAGTCCTGCAGCCAAGGGACCCTCTGCCCTGTGGTCTCCTCCTCCACCTGTGGGGCAAAGAGGAAAGTCAGAGGGAGGGGACCTTTGCTGTCAATCTGCAAATATATGAGCGATAACCACATACACACCTCAGGTCAGTTTCACAAAGTGGTTTGCAGCTTTTATGTTATTGTCAATTTTCTTATACTGTCTTTTGTTATGACAATGTTAGACAAGAGAATGACAAACAAAAGGACAGACCGTTGTGGCAGAAGTGGCTCCCTCTACTTTGTTTTCTCCACTATCCCATGTCGCCTCCCAGTCCGAAGACTCCCAGGACATCTCATTTTCTGTTAGGTAAAAGGGGAAGAGGGAAATCCAATTCATAATTTGTGACATCATGCTGACTTTTATTATGACCCGGTGAACTTACTGACACTTTTCTGGTAGCATACACATCGCAAACATGACAGTGATCGCACGTTCCAAGAAAAGTGACTAATGTTACTGTTATAGAGGGGGGTGAAATCCTGGGCTTAAGTCACAGCTGTTGTGTATGGAAGTGTTAAAGCCAACCACTAAAAATATTAACTGAACACAGACATCTACCAAACCGTATACAACTAAATGAGAGTACAAGAGGGGAAGTACTGATGGAGGTTGTGCTTGCTGCAGGGAAATAACCTAAAAACATTTAACAGTGTGTTAAAAACAAAGTGAAAGAACAAGTAGCAAAATCCAGGATGAAATCCAGTTGCCATGGGCATATATAATGCATTAAGCCTTGGTGCAGAGTGTGTGGGGGTCAAGGTTCCAGCGCTACAACATTGTGCTGATGGCACGATCTGTAGGTCTGAACGCATCCACATGAAATAAAGACTTGAGGCCAACAGCATCCTGCAGTGATGTGTTCAGGTGCCTCATGTGGGATGACTCACAGCACAAATGGCAGACACAGTTCTCCTCCTCGCCTCTCATTGGCCTGGTGGTGTTGTTAGCAGAGCACAGATGAAGCTCTATCCATCATTCTCTTTACAAAGCCTGACCATCAAAGTATGTGCCATTATAAACAGTAATTAAAGGAATTCATGTAGGGTTTTCGTTATTATTATTTTGTACAACCCTGCTATGCATAAAGAGGGCGGTTACTTTATGCAGTCAAGATTATTACATGTCGCCCACTGTCACCTGTAGCCAACAACTTGAGTATAACGTCAGTTCCCGACAAAAGGTGACCCACACACCCTCTGCGACCTTTAGCCGCATTGTTTAACGGTATTTAGCTATAGTCCTTAATATGTTAGTTACCAATTGCTTTGTTTAACTTCGTGTTATGCCTAGCTAGTTCCAGAGGTAGCTAGCTGGATTGTTGTCACTTTGGTTAACAGTGATGTGCTGTAGCATGCTACTATCTAGCCCTGGTAACATACCGGTTTGGTTCTTCTCCTCCACCGGCTCGGTTTTCTGGCTCAGGAACAAGTAGTCCCTGACCGTTTTGAGCTCTTGGAGCCGACAAAACTCCAATAAGCTGCAGGACATCGCTCTCCCGTCCCGTCAAGTAGACAGACAGGGAATCAGTCAGTTAGCCCGCTTGCTAACAGTCCAGCTGTGGAAGATTGCAACGTAGCTTTAGCAGTTTGAGTCCGTTTGCAAGTCCTGCTATCGTGTTAACTTTATGACAGCCTGTTCACAAAGACAACGTTACTTACTTGTCTTAAACTGGCCCTTAAATAAACGTTTAAGGAGCCTGGTACTCTTATTTTCCTCCAACATTTGCAGTTTCCACCCTAATTCTGATGTGTTGATGACACATCGTTAGCATAATAAAGTAAGTACTTCCAGGTCCTTGGTGAAAGCCGAGTCGAACTTTTCAAAATAAAAGCAGTAACTATTATTAATTATAATACATTAATAATTATATGACAGAATTAAAGACGTGTTTTTTAACAGTCAGTTTATATTTCAAAATGCATTTGAAACCTACAATACGATTTCTTGGTATTTGTAAAGTGTATTGGTATGTTTTCTTCACTAGAGGGCGGTAGGGGAACATTTCTTTCGGTTGGCTTGTTGGATCTTGTATCTCTTCTTCCTCTCAGCTCTTACATATTGTTTTCCACCCAGATCAACCTTATTGTACTGTACTCGTACTATAACATAATGGCATGTATTCCATTGTAGTAGGCTACTGTAGGCAAACGGTAGGCTCAGTGATGTACACAACTTCCATTCATATCACTATTCTGGTTGCTGCTTGTTGAAGATTTGGGAAATAAACGTGATCAAACTTATTTTATATCATTCTTGATAGAAAATAAGAAAATGTTTGAATGTAATACTAAGTTTGATCAGTTATTCACGGCAATACCATATTCATATACTCCACTATTAAACAAAACAAACAAAGAAATGCAAGCTAAATTGTTTAGGGGGAAGATTTTTGATCCTACTTACTGGCCAAGTGGCCAGGTCATGGCCTATTTACTCTGCCTGTCTTGTTACCCTACATTTATTTTACCTTTACCCTATGAAGTTAAAGGTTCAGTGTGAATGTTCTAAGAGACAAAAAATAAATAAAAATCATTTTTTTGTTCTGACTGTTGGACTATCTTGACCCCACACAGAGTATCATGTTGGTGGAGTCTTGTGGGGTCAGAGGTCAAGGTTACTTTCTCTTCTAATGCCTGCAGTCAACATGACCAGCTGTTAGTGGCATTGTTTAACACTGCTCAGTGTCTTTCTTTCCCATCCTCTCTTATGCTCTTTAAAAAGCAACGGGCATTTTGCCAATGTACTTCCTGTATTCTTACGAAAAAATCCCACGTAGCTCTCACAACCAAAACACACACACACACACACATACAGAAAACACACAAATACAAACTAACCTCTGGGGGGTGCCCAAAAGTTTCCGGTCCGGAAGGCCGGACACAGAAACTCAGGAAACAATTGGGTGTCAGAGAGGTACTGTACCATTGCTTATTGCGCTGTTGTTGCTTCGACTGTTTCACAGTCAAGAGAAAACAAATCTCCATCTGGTTCCCCCTCTTCCTTTGTTGGCAAGGAAGTGAGCTGGCATCAGTCTGTCCCAGGACGGCCGTGTTGTTGATACGCAAAGAGAGATGGGATTGATTTATTCAGACACCCGTAAGCACAAGTCACTCCAGTAAGACTTTGGGCACATTGAGGATTGTTTTGTGATGCTTGTTTTTTGGAAGTTATTCAAATAAACAATTGAGTTACACTCACGTCACATGATGCCATTGAGATTCATCTGGTGGAATTAGAGTAAATTGAATTAAGAAGTTGTTTATTGTGAGACACAAGAACGGCCTCCGTTAAAGCGATGTGGCAGCTGTATGCTCCGACTTTAAGTGTGCTTGCTGACCGCTCCTGCTGTAATCTCTTCACAAGTACACTCGACATCTGGGAAACACAAACTGTGAAGGAAGTAGTGCAGTGTGAAAGACGAAGGGCGGCACGCTGGCTGGTTTCAGGGACCCCTTGCGTAATCGGACTCTTTAAAGGAGAAGTACACTGACCCACGCCCACGCAGTCTGAAGACCTACAGGTCACCAAGAGTGCCAATGAGCCCTCTTGTCTTAAACCTGTGGAAGGAATGAGATGTTCCGAGTATAATATGGCAAAGTCATGCGTTTGCTTTGGCACATGGTGGCTGGCTGTGTTATGCCATTCAACATATCTGTGCAACATTTCAGCAGCTCATCGCACCAACGGTTCATTTTCCGCTCTGCTATTTACATTTGGTGGAAATCCTAGACCTTTTGCATTCTTAAATATAAACATTGTTGATTTATCTTACTATTTTATATAAATATTGGGTAGTTAACAGAGCTGCTGGGAAGGGTACATTATGTTTCCATAACTGCATACCATAAAATTAAATCATGGTCTAAAGGCAACTTCCCCAAACTCCATATTGCTATTCTTTGAAACTGAAAAGCTCGCATGGAAATTGTACTACTTTTGCTCATGATCCACTTTTTTAACATGCATCTTGCAGGAATGTGTTCATTTTATTTATATATATTGCAATCAGCATATCCAGATGTGTTAAATGTATTATGTGTGTTTGGGCAGTTAAGACTAATATAGATCCAAAGATCAAACAGTCATGTGTTAACTCTTTTATGACAAATAAAGTATGTTCTCTGAACTCTGAACTCTTCAATAACAATATGTTGCCAGTTTATGTTTCTGCTAAGTTTTACTGTAAGGGTTTCAACATTTAGTGTGGTTTTGGTGACGTTTCCAGATCCTATCAGTAGTGAGGGAGTCAGCAAACAGAAAAAGAGGCATATTGTCTCAGATGAGCAACCGTCGCCTGATCTCTTGTCCTCATCTAATCTTCTCTCTGAAATCCCCTGACCAAACAAAATCATCACTGCTGACGTGATGAAATGTATGAAGCTTAAGTGCTGTGAAACTGAGGACATGAGACTCTCTGATCCCCCTACCTGAAGTTATTGCAAAATGAGCACGAGGGCATTCGCGGCCATGAGATAAGTATTTAATATACTGTAGTTCCTTCTTTTTTTTAGCTAACTAACAGGCAACATTTGCCCTGAATCATCCCTTTGAGTGCTGTCACAGAGGCTAGTCCAACAACCAAATGCCAATTTTCACCGTCCCCGAGGCGTCTCCCAAATTGCATTTGGTGACGTGTTTTTGATGATGAGTCTATCCTTGCACGCCCTCTTAGCCACAGCTGCAATGTGACGTTTGGCACGTATCGTGGTGCATTATAGCGCCTCCCATGTGTCGTGGCTCTGGTGTTTGCAGGACGGGCATAATATAAAATTTGCTTTAAAGTTCACATTGGAGTGATTTTCTTTTTTTTTAATTGACCAACTTTCAACGTAATCGCAACGTCACCGGTTTGATTCCAACCGTGGGATCTTTGTAGCATGTCATACCCCTCTCTCTCGCTCTGATTCTAATCTACCACCAGACTCTTCATCTGTTTTGCCAAAAGACAAAATCTGATTTCAATCAATTCTGAACCCACCAAGTAAATAAAGCAGAGGTTTTGAGTGTCAAAGGTTAAAGGCCAAACATTTAACTTTGATTGCCGATTATTTAGTTTAAATATATATATATCATATTTAAACCTTTTTTTCTTGGGCAGCGGAGACATATCCTCACCTTTTTAGATGATATGGCAGAATTGTTAGGAAACAAATGCTCATTTACACATCCAGCAGTTACAGAGCAGCATTACCAGCCATGTGGAGTCGTGTGACTGTTTTCCGTTTTTTCATGCGTTCTCCTGCAAATATTCAGCAACACGGGTTCATTTCTCGTCATTACATGCATACAGCTTTTTCAAAATAAACTTCTGTTTTCACAGGAAACAATTTGGTTAGGTTTAGGCAACAACATTACTTAATTAGGTTTTGAGAAAGATAGTAGTTTGGGTTAAAATAACTACGGAAATGCCGTTACTTAAGTACGGAAGTCTCTCTTTTAGCTCTGTTTTTGCTCTCTACCAACTCCAGAGGGAGATATCTGGGTTTTTCGCTGCCAAATGCCCCACTTTGTTCATTAGCTCACTGTGTCTGCCCTGATCCAATCACATCCGTTTACAAAACTATCTTAATATTGATTCATTAGAATTGTAGCTCAGAGGTAAAGGCGCTGACAATGAGCTGCACCACAACCGGTTTGAGTCCTGCCGAGGACCTTTCTTTCTTCCCTCTCGTCATCTCATTACCGTCTGACTGTAAAAAAAGCACACGAATTCCCTTCCATATCTGTTCACTTTGGGAATTAAACAACAATAACCTCAGTATTCATAGTAATTTGAACGTTCTGGATCGCACTCCAGGGTGAGGAACGTGAAGATATGAAAAGGGGGTTAATTTATGTTGTGCCTGGAATCCCACAGTAACAGGAGACATTCTGGTTTCCACCAGGCTCAGCACTTTTTCCACAGTGTCTTTAGTTTGGTTCAGTAACCATCATCAGTTAAGTTAACATTTATAAGGGCGAAGGTTCTCTCGCACCACCCATTCTAGTGAAACATTGATAGTGGAAAGGCAATGAAACATTGTTCCACTGCAGATTTTTTAAACTGCGCCATCAGACTGGGATCTCAGAAAGTTATAAAAAATATCAATCAATGTTTAATTTCACACTTTTCTAAATGTCAATGTTTTATAGATTTAATTCCATCACTATTGGTGGAACCAGGGAGGGTTGTTCTGCTGAATCCATTCAGGCATTGGCATTCATTTTTAACCTGTTTCAACAACAACTTGTTATGCACAAGCTAATCTCATGTCTTTTTTGGCACATCAGGATATGTCAACAGCTTGGCTCCATGCTTATTAAAATCCAACTGCATTCCAATCATTCACCGATACTCTAACGCAGGGGTGTCAAACTCAAGCCCCGTGGGCCGAATCCGGCCTGCCACGTCATTGGATGTGGCCCGCGAATCCGCCAGCAAAAAATAAATGAAAATTTAGACTTGATAATAAAAATATCCCCATAGACGAAATAATGAGATAGAAAGTCGAAGTTATGAGATAGAAAGTCATAATTATGAGATGCTTAAACACAGCAGTCATTTGACATAGAGACATTACATTTATTTAACTGCACGTACAATATTTTTACACTTGAATAAACGATAATCAAATGCAGAGACAGTTATTTAACAATATGTTAGGAGTGGTTACATTTATACAGTCTTACAGTTACAACCGGCCCTTTGAGGGCGACCATAATGCTGATGTGGCCCGGAGTGAACATGAGTTTGACACCCCTGCTCTAACGTAAACAAGCACAGACTAATGTGCAGAAATGCACCCTGTTTGTGTAGAATGTTATTACTCGTTATTCGGGTTTTCAGCGTTGTTATTACGGCTAGGTTTGCATATCAGCTTTCTGCTCCCTTTGCAGTGTGGTTCACTTGTATGACAGCATGACCTTGATGTTTGTGTGCATAGTGAGCAATGCCAGGTGTCACTTGGATAAGAAAAAGAAGTGAAAACATGATGCAAATTTTGCGCAAGAACTTCACAGGTAGATTACATGAGTTGTACAGGTTATTACGGCACCCTTGCATTCTCAATTCAATTTTGAATTTACTCTAAGGCTGTTATTTTAAGCAAAATTCAGTAATACAAGTTTTACTGTGCAACAAGGATACATATCTAATACTAAAGGAGGAAGCAGGAAGGAAAGACACTTGTCTGCAGTGTGTGTGAACACAAGATATCTCAAAATACTATGGATCAAGCAGCATTGGTTCATCAAGATGTCTTCATAGACTCTTTAAGTGCTATCATGTCAGCTTTGAATAAGGCCATGATTGGAATTGTATGGACATGTCAGTGTGTACCGTAGCACCCTGAATACATTTGTGTTACATATAGTTTTTTGATATCCCTATTTTTGAATCTCGGCGGTGAGAGGTAATCATCAAGACACAAGGATCTTGATGGTTTCCTTCCCAGCATCTAGAAACCATTACTATATTAATAGAAAACAGAGGTGCCGTATCAGGACCTGTATCACCTTCATGTCCTTTATATTCCTAAGGGTGTGGGTCTTTGGGTGACTTGCCAAAAAAGGACAGTGGGGGAACCAAAAACATTTTTTATTTTTTATTTGTGAGTAAAAGTTGTGCTTTCAAAGGTTTACTTCTGTAAAAGTACAAAAATATTATAAGTCAAATTGACCTAATTATCAAAAGTAAAAAAAATACAGTACACGCTGGCAGGTTCTGTCAGTGGGACGTTATTATATATTAACTACTTGATTAAATGCAGTGGCGGGCCGTGCATTTCATACCTGGGCCTTCTGTGCTGTCCTACTACAGTTGAACAGCTACGGTGCAGATACATGAATCCGTGCATGATGGGACGCTGCGTCATTAACGGACAATGCATAGTCAAATCAACGTAATTAACACAATGACAACCACAAAGTCATAAGAACCAGTCACATATATTCATATGACAACAAAGCATGACACATCAATCCAGCAAACCTGCAGCGGATCCACGCATTCCACCACACAAGAGCACGAGCCATTCAAATATTATTCATAAAAACGACACGATAGACAAATGAACAGTAGTAACGTTAATGCAGATGTAAAAAAACAAATGCAGTTTGTCACTTACCGAATGCTGTTCACTTAAAGACAAAGTCCATCCTCCTTTCTTTGTTGACAAAGAGTTTACATAGTTTCAGTTCCAGTAAGAAGTCCTCGATTCATGGACGCCAGTGACAGTCGAGCCTCCCCAGTTGTATTTCACCGGTCTGCGGAGGCCGGTTTGCAGCGGGGCCGGGATCCCACCTCCGCCGGCGCGCCTGCCGCGGGCGGGCCGCGGTTGTGGAGCTCCGTTTCCCTGCGAACGTGTTCGTTGATCTGTAGATCCAATCGGGTTTCTCCAAAAGTTTTAGTTAGTGTCCTGCCTCAGGTTAGCGTAGCATAGCTCCAAACAGCAAGACGCTCAGTTCAAATGAAACACATTCCCAGCCATATAATGTGCGACGCTGTCAGCCAGGAACACCGTTCATAAAAATAAATAAACTACACCAAGCAAAACCCTAAACATTTTTAAAATGTCTTCCATATCTTTCAATTTGAACTCTTACTACTCCAACTAACTTCTGCCAGCTTCCTTAAATTTCACACTAGTCACGCGCTGGCCCACTGACCAATCACGGCGCACATTAATGCTGACGTACTTAGAAGGCTACCTCGGTGCCACTGGCACGTCAAAGAATACGCCCAACGTATCAAACTAAAGATCTGATTGGTTGAAGACTATGACAATCAACAATAACGTCCCCATTTACTTTAACCTGCAAAGTCTACCTAGAGGACATCGGGCCTCTCTTCTTACATAGAGACACAGGGGCTGAATCTGATTGGATAAAAGCTCTCCTTAAAACAAGCTGTGCTGGAAGCAGCTCTGCAGGCTGGAAGCAGAGCAACAGAGGAAGACAGGAGCTGTGCAATGAGAAAATAAGCTAATGGGAAAAAAATTATAATACATGTAGTGTATTTGTGAAAAATTATTAAATTATAAAATAGCTATAACTTTGTGATTCTGTTTAGGCCAGCAGAGAAGGCTTTGCTGGCCCTGGCGGTCCGCCACTGATTAAATGTACTTAGAAGTTTACAAAACCATACGTTTTCAACCATATATCCTGGATTAAAATAACCACCAGATTATAAAAACAGTAAGTAAACAAATTGATGATATTGTGAGTACTACCACTTGCTTACTGACAGCTCAGAGATTTGATACAGTTTATATTTTGGTTTATTTTACAAGGAAATTTCACAACATCATGTCATCAATAACACCGAAAATGGAAAAAATGAACAAATTCATAACATCATGACATCAATAACATGGAAAGAAATGAACAAAATTCATAACATGTCATCAATAACACAGAAAATGGAAACAATTAACAAAATCATAACATCATGTCATCAATAACATGGAAAATGGAAACAATTAACAAAATCACACAAAATCATCATGCTTGACATTTGTGGAGCAGCAGCAGCAGCACAGGGTCCTGAACATCCTGCCGAAGAATCTTCTGATTATTTTCGCCCGTCGGTTTCTGAAGCCGATGGCTGAGACTCCACCAGAGCCGACGTGGGCGTCCGCGGAGTCAGAGGGAATATAGACTTCTTCAGCTGAAACAGCGTCATACAGGTCAGCTTTGAGGAGGCTCACAAACCTCCTCTTGCCCTCAAAGTTCTCTTCTGGGTTCAGCTGCGTTTGGAAACAAGTTTAGACATGGTTCAAACTAATGCACTATCGCTAATACTTATATGCAGTAGAAGAAGGGCCACCTACCATGACCAGGTGCTCCTCAGCCGTCTAAAACAGCAGAGAATATATTTGAGATATGCTTTTTTTAAACAGTTACATGAGTTGCAGCCAAATTTAGAAAAAATATATCATTAACAGTTTTTATAAAACAATGTCTATAATGCATATTAACATACTTGTAATAATTATAAAAAATTATAATTTGTATAATTATAGTTATATGCACTCTTTTTTTCAAAGATCATAATTCCCATGATTAAAATATATTGTAATCTTTCCTTTTAATCACTGTTATAATGCATTATAATGTTCTTTTACTACACTTGTGATTGTAACTTGTGATTGTGAATCAGAGCGTCTCCAAAATACGTGCTCAGCTTGACGCAGAGCGAGATAGTGTAACGTACCTTGTGCCTCCATGCCGGCGTTGTGGAGTCCTGGTTAGGGCTGAAATAGAGCTGGGTGTGGGCGCCGTCCCTTAGGAGTTCGTCCTTCGGCTGACCCAGCGTCGCCACAATAGTTTCCAGTTTGATAAAGAATTTATACATGAAGTTACATCCGCCAAAACAAATGTATCGGGTTTCTATTTGGGTTCTCGACATAAAG
This sequence comes from Leptoclinus maculatus, assembly GCA_032191485.1. Classification (NCBI taxonomy): domain Eukaryota; kingdom Metazoa; phylum Chordata; class Actinopteri; order Perciformes; family Stichaeidae; genus Leptoclinus; species Leptoclinus maculatus. Next base: position 1,950,350 of record JAVDOI010000003.1, on the reverse strand, counting down.
CTGTATTAAATCCAAGTGTAGTAGATGATGTACCTGGTAATACTGGCACCTCTGAGGAAATGGCAGGCTGCCGAGGTCGCCACAACACCACCCAGAGACCACACGTCTACCGCTTCTGAGATGAGAAGGCCCAGAATAACATCCGGTGACTTGAGGGCGGTAAACAGGCATCTGTTATTAGAATGATAACCATGGTGGCACTAGGTCAGAAAGCCAGAAAAATAACCCATGAAAAACTCACCTGTATGCAACAGGCTGCCTGATATCACCTCGCTTGACTTCAGCGGCCGCAATGGCTGCACTAAAGCCAATGAGTTTGACTCTGAGGTGTTCTTGCTTCGTCAACATGATGTTATGTGGTTTGATGTTAGCGTGGATGACACCGGCGGTCTTCAGAGACTCGAGCGCGGTGAGCACCTGCAGAGGCAGAAGAGGAAATTAAAAATCTGCAATTCTGAACGTGTTGGTGTGTTTCTCCTGCTTTCATTGATGAGCGTTAGATATACAAGTCGACACGTTAGCATTGCTCGGTGCTAGAAGGATCAGATACCTGTTCCGCGATGGGTCTGATTTCCAGAAGAGAGAGCCGGTTGCCACGCCACTCCCTTAGCAGCTCGTGCAGATTCTTATCCAACATTTCAAAAGCCAGACAAGTGTGACCTTTGTGTTCAAAGTCGTCCAGGAACCGAACAATGTTGTCTTGATCGAGACCACAGATCTTTTTCAGCATGGCCAGCTGGAGAGAAAATACAAGATATCAGGCAGGTTGATACAGCTTAGTAGCAGTCAATGCTATTAGTAAATGGTATTTTTTTTATTAAACTTGCTACTCAAGGACTCAGACGATGTACCTCTCTGTTGAGCACTGCAGGGGAACCGGTGTCCCACTTCTGATAGATCTTAACGGCCACGACGTCTTTGGTGTTGACGCCATTGCATTTGGTAACTTTGCTGAAGCAGCCGGTGAACATGAAGTACTGCAGCTGGTACACACCGAGCTTGCTGTGCAGCATGTCCCGGAGTTGTACCTCTGAGTCACCGGAGCCTTGGACGGAAACATGGGGTCAGAACGTGTCAAGCCGCGGCGTTCAGTCCAAACTAAATGCACATAAAACATAAAACTAAACTATCTAGTCACGTACCCAAAATCAACACAAAATGAAAGTACCTTATTGAAGCTTCAAGGTATTTATGGTCAGAAATTATGTAAAGTAATGTTAATAAACCAAATTTCTTTTTTTTTGTTTGAATTCATTTTTTCTTGTGTGATTGATATCTCAATACCAGAATTTCATTTGGATATAGGGACCATCTACAACAGTGTCTACATTTTCCATTTTCTGTTTTTATGAACCTTTTTGCAGCTTTGTAACACAATAATGGCAAAGTGAGTAAAATTGCCCACAAAAGGGTTATTCTGTGTGTAAATACTGTCAACATTTTTTTTCTTTAATAATCTGTTTTATGATTCAGAATTTACTGACAGGCAACGCTACAGTCACTGATTTCGCCTTTCTTCCCATACCGACCTCCTGTATCTATACAGCACCATCCGTTTCCCTCTCTTATCCGTTCTTGAAGTGGATGACATAGACTTTTTGCTGGCCTCTCTCCAGGAAGTAGCCCAGCCCTGCTGACAACTCCTGAAGAAACAGACAAACAAGGATAAATAAAGAAATAGAAATGTAAAGACATTTTTGCCTGAAACCCCCCCTAACCTAAATATAGAGATCAACTTGCACCTGCTAAAACGGATCCCATATTTGAGCCACCACCAAAGGGTGCAAGCTCCATTCTCTCACAAGTGGACCCCCCCGGAGAGAAGGTTGCCCGTAGGCTCAGGTGGCCTGGAACACGGGTGGCTCTGAGAGACAGGAAATGAACACTTACCTACGTCAGAGAGACACAGCTCCAGCAGGGAAGCCCTCCCTGCTTGATTATGTAGGAAACCAATGTTATGTCGTCCGTCCTGATCAGAACATGCCTGCCCATCAGAACTGGACAAAAATGCTTTAGAGCTAAGAAAGCTGCTAGAAGCTCCAGGTGGTTGGTGTGCAGCTTGCACTGTGCCGACGTCCAGATCCCCCATCACTGCCGCCCCATCGTACAGTCACCCCACCCTCTCAGGGAGGCTTCTGTGGACACCCTCCCTATAGAGGAGCCCTGGATCAGTAAACAGCTGTGCCTCTGCCTGCTCTCTGGAGGCCACTATCAGAGCTCAATCATCTAGATGCAAACATCGCTCTTCCGAAGGGGAGCTAACGCCTCGACACATTTGGTAACGGTGCGGAAGTGGAGTGACAGGCCGAACAGCAGCACCAGATTCTGCCCGTGATCCGCATTATTGCTGCGACTGTGAGATCAATAGTTGTAAACCAAGCCCTCAAGCTAATTGTGCTCAGTAGCTGTGTGACTGCTAGCATTTGTAACTTGTATGATCAGAGGTATTTGTTTACCACTTCGCAGGTCCAGAGTAAGGCGCCCTGCAAACCGCACAACTTCTGAGCCGGTGGAGGAGAGGGTCACTCTACCTCCAGCTGCTCAGCCACACGGAGGTACAGAAAGGGAAGGATGTGTCGTCCTGGCCCGCCGAGGCAGCAGGGGCGGCTTCCTGGCTCCGACAATAAAGCCTCCTGTTCATCTTCCAACAAGCCGTGCATGTCTAAACCGATGTCGAGCACATCATCATGGCAAGTGGCCAGTCCCAGCATCTGGCTCGCGCTCATGGGGCGCTCCGTCTCAACCATGGCCGTCCCCTCCACGTACTCCCCGTGGTCCACCCAGTTACCAATGAGGACTTCAACCGTAAAGCTCCTCGCCGTTGGAAAAAGCTGGATTTTGGAGGGAAGATCATGCAGTACAATTGAGGCCTGGTCTTTCCCAGCGCTCTCTCCACAAAACGTGACCCGCCTCTTCAGGGTTGATCACCAGAGCTGCCAACAAAACGCACAGGGCTCAAGCTCCGTCAAAGCCCTCTTGGTATGGACGATCCCCAGACAGACGGTACATGCTTTGTGCTGGTCAGGGGCAAAGAGAACACTTCTTCCTCACACGTTTATGCCCGGCACTCATCTCGAGACACAAGGCTTATGACAGCAAACTCAAAATCAGCGACCCTGCGGATAGCCAACAGGAACCGCTGCAGCCAACTAGCCCAACTCAGCAGAGGTGTTCTTTGTGAGGTGAAGAGCAAAAGGATAACGAGGATATTGATTTATAAAGGCAGGGCCTCACGTACGTCACCACAGGTCATCTGTCTTGAAAGGCGTGTATAGAGGGGTCTTCAGGTAGGTCACTCGGAATACAGAATACAAGTATGAACCTGAAAATTAGTCGGCATCACGTTTTTCTATTGCGCATGTGTGGAACGTGCCTGTGTATGCAGTCTGTGTGCAGCGGAACTTCCATCTTTAAAATCACTGGAGTGCCACTTTAATGTAAGGATAACAAAAACACTCAGGTTTTATTAAATGTTTATTTACATGAAATATACAGTTTTGTTTGGAATTCACATGCAAACTTTTTCAAACATCAATAATTTAATCTTAAAAAAAACAATGAAAAAAAACAACTTTACTGGAGTTTTACACAATGGAGCAACATTAAGAGAAAAGCTTGGGGCAGTGGGTTAAACCAGCCTAACCTGTTCCGAGTTAATAATCTAAAGACAAGCTTGAAATTCAGTCCAGGCAGGTACCATATAACAATGTATTGTACTGTATAACAACGCCGAACCAACAAAAATTAGAGAAAGACAGGGGAATGCTCACATAGATTTAAGTGATGGCCCTGTGAAAAAATACAAGAGGGGGGAATTAAAAACACCCAGTGTGAAAGATATAATGACTCAGTGAGAAGATTACAAGAACATTTAACAGATGTTACATTGTACTGGGTATCCCTACTTTGCAGTGGATTTAAGGCCTTTTCCCCCCAATAGCAGCCATCTGTAAGGCAGAGTCAGGAGTTAAGGAAAAATCCTGACGATATTTACAGTATATTACCCATGAGGAGTTATAAATTCAAAGTAGCGTAGAGTGACACCGCCATCTTAATAGTCACTGTAACACTGTTTCAAGTTTTTGTGTGCAAAAGGAAGCGGCCGAGTAGGGCGACTAAGGGCCCTTTCAAAAGTCAGACTGTGAAAAGCAATGGACATTATATTTTGGTCCGTCGAGTTTACGGTTTTGTGTACACGTGAAACAAGGGGGAAATACTATACAATGATTGAGAGCACCGATACTGCTGGCCTCATGTCTCATGACTGAAACGTACGTCAAGAGAGCATTGATCGGTCACAAGTTAACCTTGGCTTAACCTCGTCATAAGTGCGAGCCCCCAAAGGCAAACATGAGCAGCAAGGCCATGGCTTGTCCGAGCAGAGCAGTTTGTGGCTGCCAAAGGGCTTTCAGCCAGTATTTACATGACAAATAAAATGAAGCAAAAGGGTGCTAAAGGGACAAAAATGTGAGAATATTGTTGCTGTAAAAGTTGTGTTCCCATTATGCACTGCCATGGTAGATAGCACAGAAGCCACAGAGCGACATTTGACACGTCAACAGCAAAGCAACAATACAAACTTCGTGTTCTCTGAAGCAATTTGAGGATAATCTGAAAGGCTGTGCATTATGTCACAATAGGAGGATCGTTTCCAATGATTTTTTTTACAGCGGTCAAAAAGGCTTGGAACAAAAAAAAGGCAAACAAATCATAATTTAGAGTGTCTCTCTGGCAGGATATTCAGATTTGCCATAAATGCTTCCGTTAATAAAATGAATGACTTTCTTTTCCAAGTTTATTCAGTTGGTCCTAGACACTCAGACGTTGCTATGCATCACTGTTAACCTCTAGTGCAGTCACAATTCTATTGCTCACAGTCAAAATAAACAGAAATCTCAGACAACTAGGCAGCAAGGACTTCACAAAAGAAACAAGTGACATACCAAAGAAAAAAAAAAAAAGGAGAATTGGCCCTTAACCCCCTTCATTTTCTGTAAGGACAAATGTTTGGCTCAGGTTTAAAAAATTAAGTCTGCACTGAAACGGACTTTGAACTGTCCTTGTTTGGTGGAATTGTGCAATAGGAGACATATAAACCCATGCAGCCATTGGATAAATGCTACCATGTCCTTCATTTTAATAAATATTATAAAAACACCAATATGGTGAATATGCATAGAAGAAACTATGGGGAATATAACACATTTCCACCTATAATTTCTTATCAGTCTATGGAGTAGAAAAAAAGCACTCATGGTGAATAGTTCTTGTTTGGACATTACAATAAATGTGTTATTTAGTTTCTCAAACTACATAAAAAGGCATATATAGAGTAGATGTTAAATACTCATGGGTTACATGTCACCCTGTCGTCCATATTTACCGAGAAGATTGTTCAAGGGTTTATAGGAACAGTCAACATGATGGGGATTTCCATTTCTCAGCTATGAACAGAACATTTCATAGAAATTTGATCTTGGCTTTGCATTATCAGACCCCCAAACGTGCAATGGGACTTCTGATATTCACTCAAACAATTCACATTAGAATACTTCAATGCCAGCCAATTCAACAACAAAGGTCTGTCTTGACTTTAGACAGTTCAAGGCTTTGTGATATCTCAAGATTCGGTATTTTCTTCTTTTGCATATTCTTCCACAAGTTTCTCATAGGAGTGGCTGTGCTCTGAACCGTCACTAGTGAACACAGACCCTTCAGATTCAGAACTATGCTCCTCCTTGGAGTTTGCTTCAATGTTTTCATCACATGTAGTAATGGATAGTTTTGCTTTAGAAGAATCATCATCATCATCATCATCATCATCATCATCATCATCATCCTCCTCTAAGTTATTGCTGAGAAAGTTCTCCTCGTCTATAAAAGTAATGTTTGCATTTTGGAATGTTAGGGGATGGTACTCCTTTGAGTCCCACATCCTTCGACCACTTGCTCCACAATCTCCCACCCCTGCATTCTCTAGGTCTATGTCCTTGTCTAGCTGGTTCTCATACATCTGGCCCTGGTCGAGTTCTAAGTCACCTTCTACGTGGTCTTCTGTTAGCAGCAAACCGTTGTCTGAGCCCAGGAGGTAGTTCTTGGACTTAGAAAAAGCAACAGTGACTCGGTCACTGAAACTATAGCGCCTCTTTTGGCGCGGCGATCGGTCCAGACTAAGGATGGTGTGTCCGTTAAACATGGGAGTTTCATTGCAGCTCTTGGAACGACCAATATCTTTGGATTTATTTATGGTGTTGGCATTAACGCTGTTGTTCCTGCCATCTTTTTTGGTGCCAATCTGTTTGATCAAGTCATTGTAGCCTTCCTGCTTCTTGGACAGGAAGCTGAAGATGTTGACGTCATTAGGACTGGGTGGCTGACGAAGGGCAGCCTTGTGAGATTCTTTGTAGTGCCGGAGCTCATCAAGAGATAGCTTGCGCAGCTTGCGGCGCTTCTTTAGTGCCTTGTGGGCCTCAATCACCATCCGCACTTTCCAGTTGAAGAACAAAGAAAGCCAGGCCAACCCCAGATAAATCCACACTTCCACAAAGTAACGGTACAGAGTTGGGTATTCTTTATTTGGTTCCACACCTGCAAGGACAAACAAAATAGTCAACTGTCATTTGATTCCAAAGTTATGGCCTGGTTTAATTTAATCGGTTTAATGCACAGAATATATTTCTCAGCTTACCTGCTACCAAGTCCCCAAAACCAATCGTGGTCAAGGTGACAAATGAGAAGTACAAGCCTTCAATATACGTCCAACCCTCTTGGGACATAAATACAAAAGGTGGAAGGACTAAATGCACCAGCACACCCCAGAGGAGAAATATAGCCGTGCAGGTAAATTGAGCCTTTCTCTGAAAAAAATTAAATAAAAAATCATTACATCATGCGCAGGTTTTGTGATACCACAAAGAAATGAAAGTACTTTTCCCAGAAGTGGAAAGAAAAGCTCCTATCAACTTACCAGTGAAAATCCTTTCTTGGTTAGATACTGGCCCAGGTGCTTGGCTCTGCCACCGAAGAACTTTCCCAGCTCACTGATCCAGGAAAGACACAAAGGCACACCAAACAGGCCGTAGAAGATGCAAAATACACGGCCTGCTGACGTTTTAGGGGCAATGTTCCCATATCCTTCAGCAATCGAAAGCGAAAACAAAGTGGTTAGGGTTGGGATGTGTCAACTATCTGCTTAAGTTACTTTAGTGTGGCTTTATAGGAGGAGATGGAAATAACAAAAAACATGCCTCCAAGTCCATCTCATTGGTACCTTTAAATTATACACACTGGTAAAACATCCAACAGTTGTCTGCCATCGACTTTGTCCCAATGAAACCAAGTAAGACATTATTCAGTCTCATTCTCTGAAACATTCAAGTAAGTTTTGACAAAACAACTAAAAGAACTGGCTCTTTTCTGCTATCACAACTAGATCTCTCAATGTTGAATATATAAAAAGTACTTACCGATAGTGGTTATAACAGTGGCGGCAAAGATAACAGCATTTGGCCAGTTCCAGTTGTTGAAGGTCTTGCTGCCAGTTATAGTGACCCCTTGGCCTGCAGCATCAGACACCACCTGAGGACAACGAAGAAACACATCAAGTATAAGGTTGATTTCAACTTAAAAGAGAATTGAATGGAGGCCAAACAAATTGGGTGTCATCAACTGGCAGTTTTAAAAAACAAGGGTCCCATCTGCCTTAAGCGTAGTTTATACTCGCCGTGATCACGGCCGGCGCATACCTCTGATCTTTTGGATCTTGGCACGCGATCACATGACTGTGACAAATAGTTCACTGATAAAAGCACTATTTACATATCTGGGGATTTTACAAAGAAGGCCAATTTGCGTAAATATATATATATATATACATACACATACTTTTTTAGGTCCTAAAAATCTTCATTTGAGTAAATATTTTGCCAGCCAAATCAAATCGTTTACAGGGTATTCAACCTTCGTTTCCTTATAATGCATGTAATACTTAACTTGTTTCTTTACAGGGCTTGTACAAAAGCAATAAAGTAGTCCATGAATGAGATACGAGTTTACTGTTAATTACAATTCGTCCTCGGCATTGTGGAGGCTGGTTTATAGCTCTTTGCCAGTTACACCTACAGTCTATGGGCATATCTATGAGTTCCACTCGTTGTCTTTCTGTCTCTTCACAGTTCATTTTGTCGGTACGCCCTATGCATAAACAAAGCTTAAGTTAAAGGAAGACAGGAAGTTTGTTGTGTGTAAGCTCCATTTATTTCCACCACATCCTTCCTGTGATATGTAGATGGTATCTCCAGTGGCACTGATGAGGTGAAACGACATCAGGCACCCTTGAGAATCTGCATCGCCAAGAGGGCTTTATGGTGCCGACCACTGCTTGTATTGGTAGGGAAACAGGAAGGCCTAACCAGATGTTTCATAATCCCATGATGACGCATGGTTTAAACACCTACTAGATGATTCCTCAGTGGTTACTCTTTCTAAAGTTTGTTATTCTTTCTCAAGATCCAAAATTGCAGTGAATATATACAAAAAGGTATTATTTTGTGCTTAATTTGTCTCTAACCCCCTAGAGCATGGGATACATCAGATCACTCCTTACAAGGAAGTTTTAGTGTTGACATCCAAAGGAAACAGAAAATGCTTCATCAATCATTCCCAACCATATGTGTGCTTGAACAGCCACAACAGAAACTGAATCCCCCCCAGTTGGATATTCGCAAACACCCAGCCATGTGTGGTGGGATAATGCCCCCCACCCCACCACACCCCACACACACAGTTCTGGGGGGAAATATGCAGGGTTGGCAAAATTTGCATGAGCCTTCAAGCACTGGAAGATGCTTGGTTCTTAATAACAGGTCTGTGACAGCTCTGCTCTGTAATTACCAGCACGAGGGGAGGCCATTCTTTTGTCTGCTGAAACAACACAGTTCCTCCGTTGGGCTTTAGAATGACAGCAGTGATGTGATGACCGAATTTGTGTTCCAACCATGGCCAGAAATTAAAGAGGGAAAACGACACATGGATGGACAACTGTCCTGCTTACGCACTTTCACATTTGACAGCCCTCCTGAGTCCACAGCATCTGTAATTACTGCTTACATGTTTATGCATGGGTAACCTCGTTATTGACCAAATCTTATTTGGCTGAAGCTGATAATTATAGCAACCTTCGATACCCCACAACTGCATCTCCCCGTTGGCCTAATGAGACGCGTTTATCGCAATAGTAATTTGTTCAATGTATATCTTAACAAAAATAGTCATGCAAAAATTATTTTGTATAAATGGTAAAAAACACAACTGAAACAAAAAGAGGGTAGGGATGCACCGAGCCAATACGGATATCGGGCCGATACTGACTCAAATAGCTGGATGGTTTATCAGTGACAATGGGGCCCATCTATTCAATTCGGTTCGATGTTTACGTCTGATTACATGCGTGCATACCACTTCATGAGCAATCAGCACGCCAGGAGAGTGCATAGCTGAGGGAGCCAAAAACAAACCTGTCAGCCATTTCGGAGGTATTTCACGCTTACTGCGCCAACAAATAATAAGGCTAATATGTCTAAAATTAAATATCACAGGATATTGTAAGAATGATCCCAGTGTCTTCCACACACTGAGGCATACAGCTTAATAATTAAACACTGGTATCAGATCGGTACTCTTTATCGGCCGATACCCAAAGCCCAGGTATCGATGTCGGGACTGAAAAGGTCCGATCGGTGCATCCCTACCAAAGGAGAGCGAGGCAAACCAAAAGCAGGTTACTTTGGGAACTTGATAAACACGCATGTTCACTCATCAAATCTGCTCACAGACAAAAGATAAAGGGCATCGCATATACTTTATGTTTCCAGCACTGTGGCTTGTACTAATGGAAAGTGATGAGGCAAGTCTCACCACATGAAAGTAAATTTAGAATTCAAATGACAGACTTTTGGTAAATCCCCGCAAACAAGCAACCATTAATTTATTCCTGAGTTAGCAATATGAAATTTGTTTATATATATCAAACAGTTTGAGGTTGTTTTTTTTGCTGCGTGGAAAACATCGAAAAAGTGACAAATGTTATGTTTGTGAGTCATGTCTGTGGTCTGTGTGCTCGGCTCTGCACCGTCCTTACACTGGCCTAATGAGGGTGTTTCGCACATGTTCACAGTCTGCCTGACAAATAAAAAACGCTGAAGTTTGAGACGTACAAAACGCTGATTTGCAAAACAATGAGGGCAGAGTGCAAGCTACATCCCGTCACGCAAGTAAAGGACAGGAACATAACCTTTTTAAAAGGGCTGACTTTGGAGGTTAACATGTTAGCTGTTCATTTTTTAAATATCCTGTATTGCTACCGTACAGAGGGCAGGAAGGAGAAGATCTAGTACAGCACTCACAAAGTAAAGATGTTCAAACATGCTTGGCGACGCACAAGGTCCTCAAGAGGTTGAAAAGGTCATCTACTGGTCAACCCGTGGCCACAAATAACCCAGAGAACGAGTCAAAAGGCACAAGTACTGGGGGAGAAAAATAGAAGAAACTTTGTGTCATACTGAGCCTGAAGCAGCTCAGGAGGAGGTTGTTAATTAAACTGGCTTCTCTAGAATGTCAGGCTACCAACATGGATACCCTTACTGGTCAATTTATGGTAAAGGAAAGAGCTTTGAGGTAGATGCTACTCTAAAACCAGTGTGTCTTCTGTCACATAAAAAAGAAAGGAAAAACTACATAAAATAATCCTGCACTCTTGCTGCGAAATCTCTCCAACTGGTGTTTATCAGAAACATCAAAGTTGCATTTTGTGTATGAACAATGAAAGCAGGAGGGAGGACGTCTCAAAATGTTGTGTTCAAGTAAAACCACAGCCCCATTAATGATTAACGTCACACTGACTCACACTCACGGCCTTGTTGAGATAAAAGAAGGTGGCAGCAAGATCTCCTCGCTTTTACAAAAGTTAACACCTCACTAGTATTAAACACTTCTCTTCGCTGCCCTGAACATCCAGTCATACAATACAACACACACCTCAGTGAAAAAGTAAGATTAGAGCCGAAACGATTACTTGATTGACAGAAAAATAATTGGCAACACCTTTTGATAATCGATGACGAAACATTCTGCTACCAATGCTTCTGAAACACACAATCTGCACTAAAAGTTTCGGTGCAAATTGCAGTCAATTGATTGATTTACTGAAACAATCCAATATACACAACGTTGTGGTACAAAAAACAAAAGCTTGATATGAAACACACAACGTTGACTTGAAAAATCACAATGTGGTGCCTTATGCTTACACACTGTGAAAGGATGCCTTTGTGGATCTGAAAACATTGCTAAACATGCAGGCAACTGCCAGCGGCCCACTCCCACAGACAGAGCACAGTAACCGCTACAACGACAAACTCCAACTGTTATCAGGACAGCTGGCGGCTCAGCACACCAACCCCAGCTCCCACAGCTGCTCGTGGGCAGGATTGACCCGACGTGCAAACAGGGAAGTCACTCATTCTCCTCCATGTCATTACGTATTGATGTCTGATACAGCGGATAGATGGCTGGCAAACAATGCGTTTGAGAAACAATGCTGAGATTTCATTGTGTGCACCAGCCACAGGGTGCCAGGAGAAAAAAATAAATAATAATAAAGAGATGGGAGGTGTGGGATGCCGTCTGATCTTCACAAATCAATGTTAAGAAGAAACCGAAGCTGATTAAGAAAATGTACAGACAACTTGCGTCCATTTTATAGCTTTTTTTCTTTATTTGGTAAAAGCTGTAAAAATTCCAGACAGTGAAAGGATTCTTCCATCTGTTAAGCAGAGCATATTACACCATTAACAGATTTGTGAGTGGCGGTTTTAATTCTGCATGAGGTTGAAAAACTTGCCTCATTAACGCAACATGTGGTGTTTTTATTCATTCTTGAATTTGTTGGCCTTAAAAAACATTGCAAGTTCATTTCGACACTCCAGATAACTGACGTAAATGGTGACATTCTCACATTGTGCTGACAACATCCTTAATCAGATTAGGCATACAAGGCAATAAAGACATCCCTGTCTTGTCAATTCATCACCGAAACCTAAACCCATGACATGTAAATGCATTGCTACCTTCCGTGACTTCAGTGAAACTCTTTTTTTTTTATTATTTACTTTTCAAGAGGGATGAAAGACTTGGCTATTTCAAGTGAGCGGCCCCTGGGCACATGACTATCCCCGCGAACAGAGCGCTACTTCATTGTGCATTTTCAGTCGGACGAGGGGCCCAAATTTCACTTTATGCATGTGACAGCGGAGTGTTGAGCAGTGTTTTTCAAACTTCTTCTTCCAGGCCACACATGGTCTTTAAAGCCATGTGCGACGGACGGGACCATCACGGTAAAAGGGAAATCAAAAAGGCCGTTTGCAAACCAAAGCTGCACTGAGAGAAGGAACATTTTAAGTTTTCAAATTTCGTTCAATGCCTCGCTATGTATGCGTTCGACTGTCAATGGTATAGAGCAGTGGGGAACTGTATTTAATGTATTTATTTGATGTTTTTACTTTCATTATCAAATTAATTTTGCTTTACGTCAGAGCTTGCAACATTTGGTTGATCGAAAGAAGATGCATCGGCAACCATTTTGTTAAGCGATTGATTTTGATCAAAACACGGGGGCCCCCCAAGTAGGTCACCCAGTAGAGCGGGCGTCCATGTACCAAAGCAGAGTTCTCCGAATCACACCTGCGGCCCTTAGCTGCATCCCCTCTCTCTCTCCCATTCCATTCTTCAGCTGCACCGTCAAATGAAGGCAAAAAAGCCCCAAAAATAATCTTTTACAACATGCAATACATTCATTGTTTCTGGCTTTTTACATGTGAGGATTTGCTTTTCCTCTTTGTCATGTATAACAGCAGTCCACTGAATATCTTTGGGTTTTGGACCGTTGGTTGGACACATCACCACCACCAATCACTAATTAGCAGCACAACTTTTTAAGGATGAAATCACTACTTCCATGCTAACAATCTATTACATAAACGATGACGAGTTTCGTGTGTGATTTGAAACTGTCAAACATTCTTTGTTATCTAGAGTTTAATCTTTGCAACTATTCTGCCAAGAGAATAGATACAACACTATGATGGAGCTATGAAAACCTGCCCTACTTGTATGACCGATATATACACACGCATGCATTCAACTACAGTTTGGAACACTAGGCTGTTCTAAAGCTCTTCCTCTCCATGTCCACAGTGCTTCTGGGCCACGGAGAAACACTGCTCACACTTCATGCTGCGACCCGGGACGCTTGGAGCGTTCGCTTCTTATCTGCAGTGGACCTAATGTGTGCAGCCTGGCTGAACTTTTACAACAGCTCCTCAACAGCCAGCATTGATGGACCATAAAATCCAATCTGTAAACTGTGACCACTTCAAGGGTCCTGTAGTTAATAGTAAACTCCTTGTTAATAAAACAGCAGAAGACTAACTTTTACAAGAGTGTCGCCATCTCTCGTTAAGCCAGCGTATATATTTTAATCGTTGACGCGCCGAGCAAAGTTTCCACAATGGAAACCTTGGAGAAAATACAAGTTGATAAAAGGCAACTCAAGGGCAATATATTGTAGGTTTACCCGTATTAATATACCAACTCCAAAGCCTTTGCAGCAGGTGTCTCTGCAGACTGGGGTGGGGGGGGGGGGGGGGGGGGGGGGGTAAAAGGGGTTAAGAAGCCAAGCGTGATTTGATTTATCTTTTAAAAAGGTGCCGTGGAACCCCACAGAGGACATGACGGATTCTCTGTCCTTTAGAGAGCGCGCAGGAGCAGGACATGTTTCAGTTTTACAAAGAGTTCAACCAAACTCACAGCTTTTCTTTTACTACCAAAAAACTAAGTCCAAAATCTCTCAACTGTGTTATTTCCCAGACTACATCAAGAGGAAGATTTGGCCATTGCAGGGATTTGGCTGTTACAGAGATGGGGGTGGGGGGTCATGGGCATATCCCTTTCAGAACCCCCCCCCCCTACCAAACACAAAAAGGAAAAGCAGAAGGAAGCAGAAGGGGGATGGTGGGGATAATAAATCTCCCTAATACTGATGTGGGCCCGTAAAGGGGGAACAGGTTGAGACATGTTTCTGGTCATACTTGAAAGTGCAAAAAGCCCCAAAAAAAAACGAAACAAAAAAAGGAACCACTGTCTGGTGTTACTCATGCAGGAAAAGGATCCCTCTGAGGTGGCGTGTTGCATATACACTGCTGTGTACACTGCAAACACATGGATCAAGTCTTCTTTTCCACACTCTTCTTCTTCGGTGAGGGACTTCGACACATCAAAGATCATGTCTTCTCGTCGCACAGAACCAAGGGCGTAAAAGCCATACGGAGGAAGTGAACGAACAACATGTCACGGGGCAAACACCTGTGGAACCGTGGGCCGTGTTGACTTACCGTGTGTTCACACACACAGTGTAGCCACAGAGGTCAACGGCACCGGCTTTCCTACCGGTTGAGGAACTGCCATTTTAACGAGAAATTAGCAATGGAACACCATGTACTGAGGGTTACAGATTGACCCTCAACACCCTGGTATCATAGTCACTGCTCCAGACAGACTGTCTGTCCGTCAAGGTTTACAACAGCAAATCAACTCAACCGGCTGATAAAATAATCATCATCACGATGCCAAAGATAACATTTATGAGGGGATCTGTGACAATTGTATGGCTTGTTGGTGTTATGGTGTTCTAACTTTTAAGTGTGGGTGTGTTGACCCACAAGCAGGAACCATGGACTTACAACAAGTCATTTCTCAGGAGATTTCCAGCATCTGGAGAAAGCTTACACAGCAGTTCATGAGTCAGCCAGTCAAAAAGATGCAGCAATACCATATTTCATTCAACACTTAATAGGTGATTCACTTTGGACTGTAAATCAACCTGCAGCAGTTTACAGAATGGTTTACAGTAGGATGTGTTTCACAACGTCAATAGAAAAACAACAAGTGTGCAGTGGAAGAACCATACCTCTAATATTTTGTCCAAATCATCTTTCGTCAGACAGGGATAGTCCTTGAGTATTTTATCCTTCTGGGCACTATAGTGCTTTGCAGCCAGCTTCCAATTGGGCTCCTCCAGGACTTGAAAAATTGCTGCCCCAATGGACAGGTAAAAAATAATGGCAGAGGTCAACAAGGGGCCTTTATCTACCATACTTATGTACAATGACTCAACTCTGAGAGCGCGGGACAGGGGGGGAGAGAGAGAGAAAGAGAGAGGAGGGAGGAGGGAGGGGGGTAGATAACAACAATACCCGGAGTTATGCGGGACTCATTCTCAGCACGGTTCACCAAATGTTTCTCCTTCCGCGCGAGTGCTCTGAAAAGTGCATGAAACGCGCCGCGGCTGACAGCATTCGGGCTCGAGACATAACAGGGTTAAAAGTAGGCATGAAAGACGCGGGGGGCTGAGCGCGAGCGGGACCGCAGCGGCAGTAGTATTCTCTCTCCACGTGCGCAGCCGAAGAAATACTGCCTGCTGAAGTAGTGAACTGGGAGTAGTGGAGTAGGGGAGTGGGGAAGAGCACCGAAGATCCGCCCAGAAAACAGAGCGGGGGGGGGGGGGGGTCACTACTGAAGTCTGGCCCATTTTCTTTATTTGGTGAGGCTGCAGGTGTACAGCTGCACTAAACTTTCATAAAGCGTCTCAACAAAACATGGAGTGAATTCTTTTTTCCCAATGTACTTTTAGGAATTCGCTACGAACAAAAGTCCTATAATTACACAACAAAACTGAGTGGATAATATTATAGTTGAGTCATAACTTTCATCAGAATAAAAGATAAGTAATTCTGTCCATTACAATTTATTTTTTTACATTTGCCTCCGGATTTTTAAGCAACTTCAGAAGATGATATTAATTCGTACAAGTTCCATATTCATTAGAGCGCAGATATCAGGTTTTTGTGGCTCGAACTTCCATTGATTGCATTAATTAATTTTCTACCTGCGAAAAAACCCCACTCAGACTGACTTTGTTTTCTTGATGTTGTTTCTTGTCATCCAAAAATGGACTCAAGCAGTGCCACTGGATCTGCCTCTCCCTGCAAAACATGTAGGTTTCATACTGTACTTCCTGAATCCATCCGCCTGCAGTCCTGGTGAATCATTGCGAGGCTAAAAAAATGCTCAGGGTTTCCAAGCGATCACACAACTTCAACGATGCAGTATATACGTGAAGTATATATATGAAGTAAATCACTCAGTGGTCTCTTAAGAACTTTACCACAGCGCTCACATGCCTGCCTCATATGTCGAGAAGCAAGTGTGTAGGCTTAATATCTATTTCGGGTGTTTAGTGTTCGCAAACAAGAGGAACACATATATTGATTAAAGTAGAGCCACAGATCCTCAGACAGAGATTACGGTTTATTCCCATTCCTGTCAGAGTCGAACATTGCATGTAATCTGCATCAGTTTGAACAAAAAGAAATGTTGATTTACACTTCCAAAATCATTTTTTCACAAGATCTCAATGTACTTGTGATCTAACCTAACAGGTTTGCAAGTGTGTGAGAATTCACTGCATGCAAGACAACAAGACATTGCATCAGAATCACTGCCGTGAACTGCTACTTGCCCAAGACTGTTATTTTTCAATGTGTTTGATTTGTTGTATGGTCCTGCAAGTACAAGTTAAGTATCATCTCGAGCAGCTCATTGTTAGACAAATGCACTCTCACATATTTCTGTCAGGTTTGAAAATGATTTGAAGATAACATATATTATGCTTTTCCCTTTATACAATGGCGTTACATGAAAGGCCAATCACGTCATCATTAATGTTGAAAATGCATGTGGAACTGTATAAAAGCTAGAGTTATGTTCACAGGAGTACTGTAGTAAACCGTAGGAGACTGTACATTTACAGCTCTGTGCAGGTTGTAGTGCAAGTGCTAACCCGTTCTTTTATCAAACCAATAGCTGAGATAGCTTAGACTTGTTGGGTCCCACAGCAAAAAAACTAAATGTCATGTCACAGAACATCTTTGACTCATTTTTTACGGAATCAGAGGTAGACTACATTTAAGGTGCTCAATACAGAATTCAGACCATATCTATTGCCTCCACACAGCTCTCAACATGGCGACAGAAGACTTGGATTGAAACGTATTGACAATTGACTTTTTTCAAACACACTTCTTAAGCATTAAGAAGATACCTCACCCTAAGTCATTCCTATCTATTTACAGTAGTTTTGCAGGTTTCATTGAGAGCTCGAATTTGACATATACTTTTAATATTTGCTCTGTGTTTACTAAATATTTACTTTAGTTTTATGAAGTTTATTTCGACTATAGGTGGGGCTCGAATGACCTGCATTTATAAAACTTGTGAAAACTTGTTTTGCTGATTATTCATAACAAAGGGCCGCAAACACATATTAAAGGACTAGTTTGACATTTTTGGAAATACGCCTGTTCATAGTCATGTTGAGAGTTAGATTAGAATATTGATACTGCAGTCATGAATGCACACTAATTATATAATCTCTATCAACAGATATCTGCATATGATGAAATGCAGAATCTGTAGGCAACGGGACAAGATTTTGGTATCGGAAGCGTTCTGGTTTCCGTTTGTAATCTGTTTGAAGTTAGAGTAGTATTGACCAATAACGTTTGAGTGGGCATGGTTGAAAACAGGTAAACAGTCCACGTGGAGAGCAAAAGAGGCAGAACACAGTAACCGAAATGCAATCTTGGAACCCGCTAGCTATCGTCTGACATTGATTTAGTTATTTCTTTGCTAAAAAACCCACTGGTCACTTAGTGTAAACTGACTAATGTGAAACGAACCGTTCGTCTCGTTGTCTCTCAACTCCATTCTAACGTCTCAAGTTGCTCAACGGATTGTAGGAGGAGGAGTCTTGGCCAGAAATACGTAGGTATCCGCTGGCTACACAGGAATCGTAAATATTTGTCATTGCCCCCAGAGGCAATGACAAATATGTTGTTAGACTGATAGCACATGGGTTCCGAGATTTGCTAAAGACTGGAGCCAGCAACTGGTTAGCTTAGCTTAGCAGGAAGACAGGAACAAGGGGAAATCGTTAGCATGGGTCCGTCCAGAGGAAACAAAATCCACAGACCAGCACCTCTAAAGAAGCAGTGCTGTCTTGCTCTGTTGATAGACCTCTCTAGCCTTTGATACCGTTGATCACAATACTTTAATTAGATGTCTTAAAGCTATTGTTTGTTTAAGAACGTGCAGTTGGGTGGTTTGCAAACTATCTCATAGACAAAACCCAGGCTATTCAGTTAGAGGTGAGGGTAAGTTTGAGTATCTTCACTTTGCATTTGATAGAGGGTAAGATCAGCTTTGTCACTTGTCCTTTTAGGCACACATCCGGTGGATTTCATACCTGCCATTGTGTTTTATAAGTGAATTATTATGCTTAATGTACACACCGGCTCAGTCACTGGTATGTTTTTATTGACAAAGGTATTCTTGATTTTCTTTTAGATTTTCTGTAGCTGCCGCATGGAAAAAATATACAGACTGATCTTATGCTTAGAATAAAATAACCCTGAACGAGTTAAATGCTAGAGTAACATCTTTTGAGTCCAGGATGTCTGTGCGCAAATATTTCATCTGACAAGTTTTAATACTCAACTCTATGTGCTTTAATTGTCTCTGTGTGTCTTCCTTGTAAAAGAGCTGTTAGGTCTCAATGGGACAAACCTGGTTAAATAAAGGCTAAATAAAGTTTTTAAAAAGCTAAATAATTAACATGTTATATCGTGTTGGTTTTATCTAAACAAAAAACTAATTGTAAAAATAACAATTCACTGGCATTATGTGCCACGAACATGGCTAGAACCTTCGTACAGAGCCAGTTGTGTTTACATTTTTTTGCTAAACTAAGCTAACCAGTTACTGGTTACAAACACATCTTCAATCACATCAATCTTACCATCTCACTCTTGGCGAGAGAGCAAATAAGCCCTTTTCCCCAAAACTAAACTGCATATTATATAAATTTGACATGCCTTTTCAACACCAATGTGCAATGTAGCGTAAAATGCTGAAAAATGCCCTCATGGAGTTGTGCAAAAGCATGCACTTTTAAATCAGCTGACTCAGCTATGTGCAGGTTTCAGATCTGCTGGTATTCCGGAGGTCATGTTAATCCTGCCATACGCAAGTTGTTACATAACCCTCATTCATCCTTTGTAGTATCAACACCAAACGGAAAACTTGAACTTCTTACCTATGGTGAAATCCCAACATATTAGCCTCTTTAAAATGCAACATGGGAAAGAGATTAAATAGATACCCTCCTCTAATACTTCACTTTACGCTCATATTTTATTCTTCTTTCCAAACAGTCCATTGTGGTATGGAGTTTTAGTCATGTGAATCAGATTAACATCACTTAACCATCTTGGGGAGTATAGATTTCACGTTTTCATGTGACTAAAAGGTGAAGCGAAAGAATGCAGCCCACTGATTTTGACGTCACAATTTTTTCTCCATCTATCTTAAGAGATGTATCTTTTCTAAATGTTGTCCCATTGATCCCTTTGGGCTATCAATATACGCAAGTCAATATATGCAAGTAAAAAAATGCAAGTCTAAGGTCAAACGTGCAGATCTTTAGAGGTACCAAATACTGAGCTGTAGTGCTGGTGATGGCCGTCATGGTGGTCTGGTGAAAAGTCCTTTGAGATTCATGGCGACTTCCGGAGTTTAAGGCAGGCCAGATAAGACAACCGGAAGAGCCAAATCAGATAACACAGTATCCACTGTGGATCCATTAACACATGTTTCATTTGGTGACCAAAAGTCTCAAGAGGACAGAATCTTTGTAGGGATCTTGGAAAGCCCAGAGCTTCTGCTGCATACTCAGACTAATATCTTGAAATTCTGCAACCCGCATTAACAGACAAGAATGATTAAATGTTTAGATGTTGCGATGCTTGTTCGATTCATATCCAAAAACCAAAGCCATCCCCAATGTTTCTCATGGTCATTAAAGTGTATCTCAACAACAATAGCATTATCTAGTTCACAGTGCATTGAAGAGGCCTCAGTGAATTTAGTTGGGAAATTTGGAGAGCTGTGTATTTCACCTTAAAAAACAGATCTGCCGCATTTCTGGGTCAGTGAGATGTCAAGTTTGTTTAACAGACCATTACTCAATGAGGTTACTCACGTTCAACATGAAGAGCATCTGGCCTGCTAAAGTTTCCCTTCGATAAAGACAGCCAATGCTGCGTTTCCACTAAATGGTACGGCAAAGCTCTACTCAACTCGACTCGCTCTTTTTTGGTTTTCCGTTAGCAAAAGTTGGCACTCTTTTTGGTACCACCTCAGTCGAGGTTCCAAGTGAGCTGAGCTGATAGTGGAAGGTGGATTTAAAACACTGCAGACCACTGATTGGTCAGAGGGAACTATCTCGACACGGGACATCTTGCAGAAACCTGCCATTTATAAATGTCTAAGCTACTGTCAATAGTGACTGCATTTCTTTGTTCACCCAACTCAGATTTTAAAGAATGGCAACCCGCAAAACTATGCCGTACATTCTTACCTTAACCCTCACCAATTTCACTCCTCATGACTAAACCCAACCAACTAAGACAACAAGTACAAACAAATCATAGGCAGAGTAGGGCCGGTGCTGTTCAGTAGCCCGTGCTGCACCTCTGACCTTATAGGTAGCAATACAAATTCACAATCTCATTATTATTATGGCGATGAATAATTTGAACTGAAGTACATTGCACTTAAAATGAAAGTCCGTTTCCATTGATTACACCCAGTATTTAAATAGCCATTTAGTTTTCCTCTCAATCCATGAAAAGTGTTTATAGTACGAGCTTCCTGTTTGGTAAGTAATATTGTATGCCATCCCTTTGTAAAGGATTATATTTAGCGTGTGTACAGTGATTTGACCATGTGGAATGACTGAAGAACTGCTTCCTAGTTCCATTGTTTTGTGTTTATGTTGTGATTTTTTTCCCGAGCTTCTCGGTGGGAAGGAAACCTGCACAATCAGCCAGCTAATTTGCTTCTTGTCGGTGTGTGTTTCTTTTTAGCATGCATCTTTACAGTGTGTGTTCCCAAACGGCCAAAATCAGAGGACCAAAAGACAGAATCAGACTCATTATAAGTACTTTTCGGGTCCATGCTCTCTGTCAAAAATACATTTTCATAGGTTGGTTTATTTGAACACACACTAATATAATTTTTATGCTTTGAATCATAATGAATAACAGTTTATTTTGTGTCTCTCTTTAAAGTTCATTATTCACCAAAAAGAGTATAACAGAAACTAAGTTGTTTGAATACTTCATTTCCTCATATTCACCTTCGGGTGAACATCTACTAACTTAGGACATTTATCTTTTTACTTTTTTTTCTTCTTTTTACTGGTTTTAAAATGTCTATATTCCAATTCAAAATGAACCTTAACCTTTAAAAACCTGTGTTAGCAGGTGAATATGCATATTTTTGAAAATGCTAGAGGGCAGGTTACCATACCGTCAGACATAAATTACAGATAGTCTCAAAGCAAGGTGCCGCACTGCTGAGGATTCTGTAATTTATTGCACAATGAAACCTGTTTGTTCAGCGAGCAAATTCTGAATCCTGTAAAAGATCCCACTGACTCTGAGACTTCATCAGCTCACGTGTGTGCGTGTTAAGCTCGTGGACTTTTGCGGACTGCGATTTGTCGCAAGGAATTCATTTTATGCTGCAGGAATAGTGAAATTATTTGAATTCTGTGCAGTTAGAAATCGTTATCCTCGGTCCTGCATAACAAGCGAGCTCTTTGCCAACTTTTTTTGTCTCTTGGCTCTGCTTTTGTGCAACCATGCAACACAATCCCTCTGCCATGCATTTAGGGCTTTTAATGTGACAATGGTGACGTATCAGGTTCACTTTCAACTAAACACCAACCAAAATGTCCCTTTTTAGGTAAGGCAAGGCAAGGCAAGTTTATTTGTATAGCACATTTCAACAACAGGGTAATTCAAAGTGCTTCACATAAAACCATTAAAAGCATCAAAACATAAGGCATAAGAAAAGGAGATTTAAAAACAATTAAGAACATTCATTAAAACATTAAAAACAGTCATTAAAACATTAAAAAGCAGTGTAAGGAATAAAATACAGTAGTAAAATGCAGAAATGCAGGAGATTGATTAATATCCTTGAACCTGGTTCAATTAAAGGCAGCAAACAGAAACGTCTTCAGTCTTGACTTAAAGGAGCTGAGGGTCTCAGCAGACCTGCAGCTTTCTGGGACTTTGTTCCAGATATGTGGAGCAGAAACACTGAACGCTGCTTCTCCACGTTTAGTTCTGACTCTTTGCAGACCGGTCCCAGACCACCTAAGGGGTCGGGATGGTTCATAAGGTAGCAGCAGATCACAGATGTATTTTGGCCCTAAACCATTCAGTGCTTTATAAACCAACAGCAGGATTTTAAAGTATATTCTTTGTTGGACAGGAAGCCAGTGTAAAGACCTCAGAACTGGAGTGATGTGATCCACTTTCTTGGTCTTAGTGAGGACTCGAGCTGTCTACAACTATACAGAATTCATGTTCAGTTATAGTTAAATGTGGTGAGGCAATCTTATACATTATTGAGACAAACTAGTGCTGCTCACTAAAGCAAACATGGGTCTTTGTTTTTCATAAACCTGTTTTCTGATATCACACTGAAAACAACAGCATAATCAGGATGAAAGTGCTACGTGGTAACACAACAGAGGACGCCTATAGATATTCATGACCTTCTAGTCTACCAGAAATACATGCTGTTTAACAGATCTGAAAGCGGCACTCCACCGATTTTACACCTCAAGATCCATTTGTCATGGGGGGTACTACTAAGTGAAAAACTTGTGAAAAAACTTGGGGTCATTTGGACCGAATGAAATGATTGGACGGACTTATTACAGTCCTGCAACAGGCGCAGATACCTGATTTTAATATAGCAGCATATTAGTGCATGTGAGCGTGCCCACTGGATGCCGCTCTGCACTGCACTCACACAGCGGTTACAGCTGGTAACGCCGTCCTGACCCATGTTGTTGCCAGGGAAGCACCGCGCCCACCCTTTGGTTCCAACCCAGGTAAAAACACTGTGTCGACACTGTTGCGGCTGTTTGCACCATTAGCTTCTAGCAGCCGACTCGGGCGTCACCATGTTCAGAGTCGTGTGGGGGCATAGCTATGATCTGAATTTTGTGTTTGGCACCTTTTACTTCTGGTCGGTTGAAGGACAAGCGTTACATAACAGGACACGAAAGGTCAGTGTGGTTGAAGTACCGGTAGATTTACCAGAATACCAAGCTGCGCCATTTCCTTCATTTCACAAAAGTGTAGAAAATTGGATATGGATAAGGCGCTGCTCTTGAGTATGCTTTACAAACATCAATATATTTAAAACATATATATATTAATATCACAAGGTGACGAGTCTTGCCAAGTTCCTTTTGCATAGCTATTCTTAGATTGGGTCATTAATGAGTTTGTTGCCCCAGTTACAGTGGCGGCTGGTGGAAAATGTTCTTGGTAGGGCTGTGCCACATCCAATCAATTTCAGCAAACATCCCAGAATGATTTAATGCAAACAAATTAAGGTATCAAACGCGCATTACTACTTTGCAGTTAAATATTTAACATTTATTCCAACACGAAAAAAAGCAGTAAATAACACTTTCACAAACACGTCAGGACATCTTATTTTAGTCACCCTCACAGGGAGTTCAGTATAATATAATATACATAACATATAATAATATTCTGTATAATATAATAATATATATATATATATCATATAATATTCTGTATAATATAATAATATATATATCATATAATATTCTGTATAATATAATAATATATATGTCATATTCTGTCCCCGTTGTTTTAAAAAGATAAATAAGTTATTATCATGACGTCATCCAGCTAGTCAAACCTGTCTGGTGTACAGCTAGTAGAGAAGCTTCATGTACTGCTTCTCTTTCCTGCTAGTCTGCTGTCTGATTGTGAGGTCAGGCTGATCTGGGATCAACTCTTTCAGTAGTTTCTCCTCTCAGTTCTCCTCTCAAACGGGTCTTGGAGGAGTAGTGCTCACACTGGCGCTCTCCTGTAGAGACTTCTCCTGACGAGAACGCGCAGCTTGGGGCAGGAAAAAAACTGCCCCAAGCTGAATCTATTTGAGGACGCTGATTGGCTGAATTGTATGTCACTCATTTATATCTTTACTCAGCATTGGCTAAACTGCTTTATAGACCCGCCTCTTTGGGGCAGTTTTTCCAGCGCCCCAGCAGCTGAGACGTGCACACACAGAGAGGAAGAGCAGACAGGCAGAGAGGACAAGCAGGAAAAGCATATATTTACCGCAGATATCATATTTTACACATATTACTGGGTGATTCCATGTTTCAAAAACACAAATATTGACAATTTGTATAGTTTATTTTTATTTTAAATTTTATTTTTATTTATATTTTTATTTTTATTTTTATTTTTATTTTTTGTAGCTCTAGGGGGGGCGGCGCCCTAGCGCCCTCTATGGACCAGCCGCCACTGCCCAGTTATGAGCATTCCAACGAAAAGGTTGAGACAGGCAAGCAGAACTGCTGAGTAAACGCCACAGGTTGTTTATGTTGCCGCTCTCCTCTCGTGTGCCGGCTTGTCTGAGCTGCAGAGAGGGTTTAAGCCAGAGAGGAAATGCTGTGGGATGAGCGAGGGCATGCCATTGGCTACTGGTTCAATCTCTGACTTCCTGGTGCATCAGTGACTTTAACAGAACAGTGCTTCTCGAAACAAAGATTAGTGTCCCGGGACACTCTCGCAGAATCAAAACACACTTCACGTCATATCAGCGTTCAAAGTTTACCCCCACTATCAGGATCACGTGTATCATGTGATAGAAAGATTACCACACTAATTATTTTAAGGTTCATAATCTTCGCTATAGAGCAAGCAAAGTCTCTGTGCTCTTGTTCTCATTGTACAATGCTAAAACGTTAATGTGACGGTAATTTAACACAACAACCGTTTTATTACAGCATTATATGACAACAATAACAAGTTTACAATCTTAGGAACAGTTACTGTAATCCAGCATGTACACGTGTCTTTGCCCTTTACTCTGTAATAAGCTTCACATGTAAGACAGGGGCCTCAGGAACACGTCCTTTTATACCATATCCTGCATTTATATCTTAGTATTTTATGCCTTGGTCTTTTGATTGGAGTGGTTTTGATAAAAAGAAAAACGCTACGTCGTGTAAGGATATCTAGAGTTGTGACATGAGTTCAGTGAGAAGAGAGAAATGAGCTGCAGTGTTTGCGTTGTATTGTAACACAACAGGACAAAACACTGTATCTTCTGTCACCCATTAGCGGCTCTTGTTGATTCAGTTGCTTTAACTTTTACCAGCAGGCCCAGTAAAACAGTTTGCAAGTGTTAAAACTATAAACTCTCACTCGTAAAAATCCCTTTAATCAATCGTATGGTGTTTTTGATTGTTTCTGGTAGCCAGGGTGGGGGTGGGTCCTCAATTTTGCTCGGGTTTACAACATTGTTTGACAATTACATAAGGTTTTTGTCAGCTGGTGTTAAGTGGCTTTATGGTGCACACTGCAAGACGCCTGTACACAGAGTTCACACCATCCCAAGGTCATGTTTTCCTTGTGTTGTTTTGCCCTTTCAAATGTATTCCCACTGAAGGGTCTTGTACTGCACCGTGTGTTTTGCACCCTGGTGACCGACTTGTGTTTATAGCAGTTTTAGTGTAACACAGGGCAGCCCCGTCTTCTAAAAACGATACAACAAAACTGTCTGTCTATGGGTGGAATGTTGGCCCGATGGTCCGTCGATACACTTCTTTGGTCCTGACTAAAATATCTCAACAAATGGATTGTTAGGAGTGTTTGTACAGACGTTGATGGTGCCCAGAGGATTCATTCTAATGACTTTGGTGATCCCTCAACATTTCTTCTAGCGCCATCATGAGGTTATCATTTGTGATTTTGAGTGCAATGTCTCAACAAGTATTGTCATGAAATTTGGTACACACGTTCCTGTCTCCCTCAAGAAGAATTGTAATAACATATCTGATCAGTGACTTTTCATCTTTCATCATTTCATTCATTGTGAATTCCATTTTGAGGGAAACGTATTTTGTTGTGGATTACGTTTGCTTTTTCACAAGTAAGTTTCAAATGAGTCTGCGGAAGTCCACGTAGGGAGGAGTTCGGAGTGGCGGATGGGTTAAAAAAGCACTGGGATTTCATCCAGGAGCTTGCCCTTCGTGTCCCATGTGAATCAAAACTTGTGTTGCCTAAATATAAACAAGCAATAGTTTAACCCCGCATTTCAAACAGTTTAAAACTGTTTAAAACTGCAACCGTAATATGTGTTTCCCTCTACACGTAATTGACAGTGCAGTTAAGTTGTATGGGAAGGTCATTTTGTAGGAGACACAGGGTTGATGTACAAACTCTTTTGATTTGAATACCCAATACCCTCCTCTTGAGCAACTTTCAGGTTTCAGGGGATTTTATCAAAAGATTAATCTCTTACTGTTTAAAAGGTGAGTTTAAGAAAACATACAAAAATCGAGAAAATGGCCTCGACCCCAGAGGGTTAACAGGAAAGAGGGCCCGGAAGTCAACGACTAGTTTGGACTCCACATCTATGCAGAGTGACAGATACCTCAGCTGTGTCGAACCTCAACAAGAAGACACCCACCTGTGTGCGCTCAGGATTGGTTAGTAACAGCTCATGGCCGCCCAGTTAACAGCTACATTGAAGCAAGATAAGTATGTTTTAATTGAAAAGTTTGACACTTCAAATTACTTTCAATCGATTTAAATGACATTAACTCTATATTAATTGCATAAGCTGCAGGTCCAACCAGATAACATTGCTATGTTTTTGTGTGTCTTATTGTGTTTATACTATGGATTGCACTTCAGGTTATCACTAATCTGTAATCTATTATGCTCTATAGTCAAACACAGATATGCAAACATGTTCACATGTTCACTTAGACAAACTCAGACAGATGCACTAAACATACAGGCTTAGACAAAAGTCATCTTTTTGTGTCCACGCCGCAAGGCCCCTTAAGTGACGCTAAATCTCTGTAGCTGTCAAGGTTATCAGGCAGTGTGCAAATAGACCACTGTTTCAGCTCTATTAACCCAGAATATGTTGAAATGTATGGTGGTTAATAGGTTAGTCAAAGTCAACCTTTATGTTTCATCCACTACAAGACTTACAACTAGAAATGAAAACCAATGTGATTTTAACAAAGTTAAACTATGAGCATGCTGTGAGCACATAAAACAACTACAGCTCCCATAAACACATGAAATAATGAATGTAATTCAAGGGTAAAGGATTGTTTTGTTTTGATACATTATTAATTCACTCATCTGTTGTGTTAATCTGTGATTCATTTCTTGATTGATTAATGAGTTGCTTAAAAAAGTAAAAGATAACCTGCCACAATTAAGCCCAAGGTGGCTAACTGAGAATGTCAGATATTTAGTTTACGATAATATAACACAGAGAAAAGCCAAAATCCTAACAACTGATTTCATTACTTGATTGATGACTGATAAATTGTTTCAGCTTGAGTCCAATACTTTATGACCAAATATCTGCAAAACTAGTGACATTCTCATCAGCCTCATCTGTTTAGTGCTAATGTTAGCATGCTAACACACATGGCAGATTATGAGAGAAAGGGCCCCTGGGCCTCATCACCTCTCATACATAGTAGCAAGACACACAGACTTAATAGATGTTTAGACTCTTTTTGTTGTTGTTTTGTGTCTCTTTGTAGTCGTTATACACCTCCCTATAGTCGTGTGTCTTTTTGTGGTCACTTTGTGTCACTTCAAAATTGTTTTGGTGTTTTTGTGGCAATTTTTTGTCCGTCGTTGTTTTGCCCCTTTTTGTAGTTGTCTCTTTGTAGTTGTTTAGTGTGTCTTTGTAGTCGTTTTGTGTCTCTTTGAGGTCATTTTATGTCTTTCTGTAGTTGTTTTGCGTCTCTTTGAAGTCATTTTGTGTCTCGATGTGGTCATTTTTCTGTCTTTCTGTAGTTGTTTTGTGTACTCTTTATAGTTGTTTTCTGTTTCTTTGTGGTCATTTGAATTGTCTCCCTGCTTGGTACGTGTCTCTTTGCGGGACATTTTGTAGATGAAGGCCAGGGGGCACTCTCACACTTTTGGCCCCTGGTCCTGTGCCAGGTAGGCCCATTTAGTTATCTATCCATGCTAACACACTAAACTAAGATGGTGAACCTTGTAAACATTAGCATTAGCATTGTCATTGTGAACATTAGCATGCTGATGTTAGAATTTAGCTGGAAGCCCCGCTGTGCCCAAATATAGCCTCTCTGAGCCGCTAGCAGGGCTGGAGACTCTTCTTGTTAACATTCGGAAAACATCGATTCGTGCTCAGGTATTAAAGGCCTTTGAAGGTATCCTCGTGCCAAAAAGTTCCCTTACAGTATACCACACATTTCCTACACAAAATACATGTAAACATCCAGACATGGCATGAGTGTGCCGTTAATGAGTGCTTAGGGAAAGGTGAACTCTCACAGTGTTTTGGGCAGGTCACGGTGGCCTGGGGTCATTATCTGTTTGCTCTGCCTTGTTGTTAGTGAGACCGTTTGAGAGTGGCCTTGCTGGCAGACATTCTGCTCTTCAATGCTCAACATGAAACATTTTGCACATAGCCTTGTTTAGGCACTCTGACGTAAGGGTAAGGACAAAAACAAAGATGAACAAGAAAGGGGGGGGGGGGATGCTCGCATGCCGGCAACCGTCACCAGACAAACACATGCAGGTGGACGCACGTCGATCTTTTCAGTGACTCAGCAGACAGACAGTGTTTAGTCTGCCTCTTCTCAACCTCTCTAGATATGCACTCACCTGTCATAGGGTATCATAGCTGCAGGTGACTTAACACTGGATGGTGGAGAAGGCTGGAAATTGTGTGGTGGAATAGTTCGGGATGATGCAAGTGGAAGAAATGTTCAACTTTAGCTTTTACTTGTTCAGCTCATGAAAAGCCATCTGGTCGGTCTGGCCATCAGCTTATCTGCCTTAGAGCTCTCCTCTCCAGCTACATCTTTCCAGATGTTTGTGGCAGCACTTGCCTACTGTTGTCAACTCAGCACAAGCCTATCTGTCCACTCTGTCCGATTACAGTGATTGCTGGGATTTGCGTGAAGCGCAGTTGATGCCTCGTAAGGGAAAGTAAGCAAGGGCGGTCAATGAGTCAGGTTAAAAAATGCGCACAAACACGGAGGTTAAACAGAGTCCGAGATGTGGGAGTTCAAGGAGGGTTAACTGTGTCACACAGAGACAGAGCCGGGTCACGGAGGACTAAAAAAAAATACACACTGAACTGTGGAGGCAGGATGTGTATGTTGTCCTCCCATTGGCTCAGAACAGGGTGATCAGGTCCAATGAGTTGGATGGAGAGGGACACGCATAAGGCAAACATATCAGTTGGATAATACTGGAACCAAATGTTAAAGACAAAAATATATGGTAAAAAGAGAGCAAGAAGTAGTGCACTAAGGAACCCTTATTTGTTCTATATGGCTGTCGTATAAGAATGTGATTATAGATTATTTTTGGACACTGTATCTGGATATGCCTTTAATTATTAGATTAGTAACTTTTCTCTGGGCCATGTCAATAATGTATTTTTTATCACTCAGGCCTTATCGCGAAAGCTTTTACAGCAGTAATATTTGTAATTGCCGTCAGTGAACTGTCCCTCAAATGTCAATCAAATGTGAAACTGCATAATGTTTTAGCTGTCTGGCAGGTTGCCTGTATAAACAAAGAAGTTATGCTGAAAGGCTTTCTGGAAAGTTCTCCGATCTTAAAATAAAGCAACAATGACAGTGAACTGTTCCTTTCAATAGCACTGCGTTGAATCTGGACAAACTGTTGATGGACACAAACCCCTAAACCTGATGAACAAAGACTTCAGGGCTGCAGCGCTGTTTTGCCATTCAAAACGGTCACTTCCTATCTGCCAGGAGCCACATTAAGTGTACATTGTAGCCCAGATTTGAGAAACAAATTGTATCACCAGTTGTTATTTTTATATCATGAACAAAAAAATCCATGTCATGTTAATCCCATATGGTTGTAGTTTATAGTAACATGCGGCCTTGATGTCGCCAGTAGTGATTATGCCTTGTCATTTGCATTCTGTGGGGAACAATGGAGAGCAAATGAAGTGACTTATAAGTAAAGAAAGACTTGAGTCACTAATGCTTAAGCACACAGTATGATATTTGTACAACATTAAAATGTCAATCAAATGTGAAACTGCATAATGTTTTAGCTGTCTGGCAGGTTGCCTGTATAAACAAAGAAGTTATGCTGAAAGACTTTCTGGAAAGTTCTCCGATCTTAAAATAAAGCAACAATTGAGAACGCTGCAGACGGCAGGCGCTGAAAGCGCTGCAATATAATCGCTTGGGGAAACTCCTCATCATCATTGTACATCCACTAAAAGAGCCGACAGAGAAATAAAACATCTTTCCGTGCCTTACACTTGAGCCGTTCCGTTTGTTATTGTGTCTTGCTCGGAGAAGTCTTGTTCTGAAATGTTGTCAGTGGCAAAAACAAGCACATGCGCATGTCGAAAAGGTCAGTTGAGACGCATTTCACGTGACATGCCTGTTGCTCCCACATGTGCAGATGAGATAAAGAACATAGGCAGACCTTTGTATATACGTGCTTATAGGGATTTGCGTTTCCTGTGTGCCCGCAGAACACGTGTTTGACGTTAATATTAACAAAAGTGAATTGTTAAGTGTGATAAATCGGGTTCAGCGTCTTTTTGCTAAAAACGTGATCAGGAATTTTGTGAGTGTGAGTGTATGTGTTTATGTGTATCCGCATGACTTATTTAGCACTCGAGAGGTGTTCTTTCTGTATGTCTGTCTGGGTGAACCCAAGAAGAAACAATATATATTCATGTATATATTTATATACACACACACACACTCAGTTGCAGCTGTTGAGCGTGACAGCTGCACAGTTACATAAAACCCGCACAGACAGCACGCAAGCAGACACACCTATATATTTCAAATATTTTCCATAGATTTTGCAATGTGTTTTAGATATGATTTATATATGAAAACTTTGTGTACAACAAATCGATGCTTTGCATCAACTTTTACTAAATGCCGCTGGTATTGGAAAACAAAATCCCAGCAATGTACCTGAATTCATCTTGAGGATATAGAAGATCATCTACCATTCAGCAGTGGTGGGCCGTCAGGGCCAGCAAAGCCTTCTCTGCTGGCCCAAACAGAATCACAAAGTTATAGATATTTTATAATTTAATAATTTTTCATAAATACACAACATGTATTATAATTATTTTTCCCATTATCTTATTTTCTCATTGCACAGCTACTGTCTTCCTCAGTTGCTCTGCTTCCAGTGCAGCTTGTTTTAAGTAGAGCTTTTATCCAATCAGATTTCACCCCTATGCTGTCTCTAGGTAAAGAAATCTGCCCGGAGGCCTTCAGAATTACAAGTGAATCCATTTGCAGTTTAAGTGAATGGGGACGATATTGTTGATTGTCATAGTCTTCAACCAATCAGATCTTTAGTTTGACATGTTGGCCGTATTCTTTGAAGTGCCAGAGCCTTCTAGCTGGCCTACAAGTACGTCAGCATTAACGTGCAGCTCTGCAGTAACGTGCAGCGTGATTGGTCAGTGGGCGAGCGAGTGACTATTGTGGTAGTAGTAAGAGTTCAAGGTGAAAGATATGGAAAAGATTATGACATTTTTTGTGTTTTGCTTGGTGTAGATTCTTTTTTTTTTTACCTAGCTTTGGTAAACTCAATGGCTGAAGGAGGAGGAGAAACGGGATTTGGGAGTTACTGGCAACGCCTTTCTGGAGAAGGACAGTTCGGGAAAAAATGGACATCTTAAGAAAGGGTCGCCAACCCCACAGCTAGCAGCCCTGACTCAGCATGGAAAAGGATTTGTACGAACGGTATTTCTTGGTGACAGCGTCGGAGAAGCGTTGCACATTTTATGGCTGGGAATGCGTTTCATTTTTAACTGAGCGTCTTGGTGTTTGGAGCTACGCTACGCTAACCTGAGGACGCCATACCACGGCAGGGAGCTTTACAAGCTACGGGGCTTTTGAAAACTTTTGGAGAGACCCGAGTAGATCTACAGATCAACGAACACGTTCGCAGGAGGACCTCTGGCTGGAACTGAACTGAACCGATGTTCTGTACAACCGCATCATTAAACTCTTTGTTCACAAAGAAAGGAGGATGGACTTTGTCTTTAAGTGAACAGCAGCTTTGGTAAGTGAACTGCTTTAGTTTTTTTTACATCTGCTGTAGCGTTACTACTGTGTTCATGTGTCTATTGTGTCCACAAGATACAATACGCACATGAACGGTAGGGGCAGTGCAAGGGCAGTATGGTGATGTGACAGGGTTGGGGGTTATGTTTAGGCAGCAAAATGACTTGATGAGGTTTAGACACCAAAACTACCTGGTTAGGTTTAGACATCAATGTAGTGAAGTGGATGTGGACTGCAAGACTGCAGATAGAACCTCCTCCAATGTTCTGCATCATTACAATGTGTCATTGCCACTGCACATTGACAAAGGTGCTTGACAAAATAGCTGGTGACAGATCAGTACAATTTTAGTAGTTGACGTGGAAACCTGCAAAACTAAATGGAAAGGAGTTCTGTTATGTCGGTGTGTGGTGAAATATGTTGGAAAAATGGAGTGAGAACGGGGCTCTCTAGTGGAATCCTCCAGTTAAATGAGTTGTACATATGCCAATATGTGAAAAACTCCAGTCATGATAATGCCAGCCGTCTACGTGAAGGCATGGTTAAAAAGCATGTAAATCTTCAGCTTCTGATATACTCACTCTTACTATATGTGTCATACCAATTTTTTAATTGCAACTGAAAGTTTCCATTGAATATGTAATTTAGTAAATTAGCAGACAGGTTTCTTATCAGATCCCGAAGTTGTCTCAGGCTCCCATTAGTTACCAGTTTTGGTCCTAACAGAATGGAAATTTACGGCAGCCCAACTTACATGGTAGTGTATGATATCTGCAGTTTGACCTAGTGCTTGGAGACCATGTTCTTTTGCTAAATCAAATACAGATAGATTATGAGGATGACGGCTCCTCAATTTCCGAGCCGTGTCTCACTGTGGACAGTGTGCAGGCTAAACCACTGGTTGTTTGGACAGAATACGTACGAGGCACCAGTCTTCTCACACATGCTGAGTCCTCATTGAACCGTGGCCAAACAGGTATGTGGCGTTTTGTTGTAAAGCGGTCACATTGCTGTCACTCTCACTCCATTTTCCCCCTTCATACCTCCCACTATCCATACAGAGAAGAAGGAAAGCACAAATCCTTTTTAAAATGTTTGCGCTTTCTTCATCAACTTAATTTTCCTTGTCTTGCTATCCATCTCCCCAGCACTCTCTTTTTCCACTCTCTGGTCCCTGCTGCTCACCGTCTGTCTTTGTCATTCACTCCTCGTCAGTGTTGCCTGACTTGCTCTGTGATGTATGTGCCCCAAGAGACTTTCGCTCCTCTATGTCCTGCATTCTTCTATTCTAGTGTGTACCAAGAGAGGTATGCAGCAAAAAACAACAACACATAATGGAATCACAACTGTTCACTTTTATTTAATCATGCAATAAGGACAAGAAATTACATTTGATGGAAATTGCTCTATAGATTGCGTTTAGGTTAATGTATCCTTTATACTGGACTTGATATTATGAGGTGTAGGAATATATTGACTGTGAGCATGTGATCAATATGGCCAGTTTATGTGATTACAACATTATTCAATATACAGCGAGTACTTGCTGCTTTGCCTCTGGTTTGAATGGTTGATTTTAAATCCAGTGTTAGTACAGTAACACCATCTAGTGGATACAAAGCTAATTACTGCTATGCTTTCCTAAAGGATCCACTTAGGACATAAATAAGTAAGTAAACATTTAAGAGAATAACTAAATATTACAGAATTTCTCTGGTATTAATATGCTAGTATAATAGTATTTGGTAGTTTCTATATATTATTTTTATAAAATAAAATGTATAGCATAAATACATTTGCCTCACCTAAAATTATTTGTATTATTTTGCCATTTAGGTTGCATTTAAATAAGCTGATCATAAATCTCTGATTCTCGTATTTTTTACCGTTTTTTTTCATAAAGTCACGGTAAACCAGAGAGACTTTTAGCAATAAAACGGGTCATTTAAAGCTACTACGAGGAACCTTCTTTTTGGGTCGATTTTGGCGGCCCCTGAGGACAAAAGCGATAGTGTTTCCAAGCATCAGAGTCTCCAGTGCCTCCCTTCTCTCCAGCAGGCCCAGCAATATGGCCTGGGTCTCCAGCATGGTGTTGTCGGTGTTGGCTCCCATCAGGGACCAACGGAGCAGCGAGGAGAAGCTCTGCTCATGGCTGCAAGAGGAGACGCTGCTGCTGGGCGCGGAGCTCTCCTCCTCCCAATCGGAGCTTTGACTGCAGGTCAAAGGCTGCAGCGAAGCCGGATCTGGGTCCGTCTGTGGTGTGCTGCTGCCTGAGGCCCCGTCGGTGTCTGAGCTGAAGGAGTTTCTTGTGAACCTGCATGCTGTAAATTGTTCTGTCTGATCAGGGAATCAGACCCGATGATGGGTATAAGAATAACTATGTAGATATAGCCAAACTTCTAGCTGATGGTCTCGTTCACTTATGTAGGTCATATAGAGGCATCAGTATTAGATTGAGATTCACAACCAGTTAAAAGTTCCTCACAGTAGCTTTAAGTACTTCTATTATGCAAAAAGAAATCTCACTATTTACATGTATTTACATGTGTCAATTGACTGTGGTTTTCATTGTGGACATCAACCATGTTTCAAAATTACCACAATGCATGGGCCATTCTGTTGCACAGACAGTCAAATGTCAACTGAGTTGGCAAATGACTTGTGGTCAGTGAGGTGATGCTCACACATAGAGGCCAAAGAGCAACGGACAGACCGACTGCAGCTTTCTACTGACCACTAACCAGACAGATACATGGGGCAAAGGAAGTGTTGACCCAGTATCCTTCCCTATAGACCAGGGGTCTTCAACGTTTTTCAGGCCAAGGACCCCCAAATAGAGATGGAGAGGGACCCCCGACAATATATATTGTATAACATTGTGTTTTATATTAAACTGGGCCTAGTGCCATGTATAAACATAACTTGTTATTGTGCATTCAATACTAAACTATTCAAATAATACACAGGTTCATATAGTTATTTTCAACCAAGTAGATGAACAAGCACTGGAGTGGAGGGTCACATGTTTTACAGTTAAGTGCTAACAGAACAAAGCAGCATGTTGCATGCTGCCGAACAAACAATCCTGACTCAACAAAAATGAGTCAATATTCTAGTTAAGGAGAAAGGGATCAAAACTAACAAACCATTGCTCGGCCGCACATTGAATCATTGCCGACTCTCAACATTTTACATTCTCATAACGCACACATATATCCTGCCGGGGCTCAGCCATACCCCGTACTTTACGCCCGCTTCCCATGTCCCGATCTACAGACAGATAATTCTATAACTTCAGCTCGCTGAAATCTTCATCTCGTTTTGCAGTCTACTGAGTTATCGGAGGCTTCTTGATCTCGTCTTCCTCCTCCACCTGTGTGTCTGGGTTGTCGACGTCTGCGCCGCCAGACTCGCCCTCCTGCTTCTGTCCAACCCACCACTGTTTGAAGTGGGTGTTGAGCCGCTCCAGGATATCGATGGAGTGGTTGATAAGGAGGGACAGCCAGGCCAGGCCGAAGAAGATCCACGAGGCCATGAGGACGCTGTACCACTCTGGGTATACTTTGTCCGGATTGCTGTCTGGAAAAGAAAGACTCCGTTAATACAAAGCCGAGTACAGCGCGCTACCAAATACCTTTTTTTTTAAATGCAGCTCAGAGGAAAGTGAATGGTCTTGCCACTCGGGATCACAATGTGGCTGCGATCCATTGGCCGTACCTGCCACGAAGTCTCCAAAGCCAATGGTGCTGAGGGTGATGAAGCAGTAGTAGATGGCCTGGGAGAAGGTCCAGCCCTCATGCAGTTGGAACACAATCATGGGCATGACAAAGAAGAGCACCGCTCCGGACAGGTAAGACACCAGGTGGACAAAAAAGCGGGTACACCTCTGTCGAGAGAAGTGTTCCAAAGAGTAACTCCCAGAGCAGTCTGAAACAGACTTAATCAATAGATTAGGTGATTAAAGACCTCCTCACCCTCCGCCCGGTCTTCCCCTCGAGGAAGTCGGAGATGTTCCTCTCTATGGCGAGCATGTACTTGCCCACCCTGTTGAGCACCACCAAGTTGAGCGGGATGCCAAAAAGCGCAAAGAACACGCAGAAGATCTGGCCAACGGTGGAGCTGGGACTTATGTTCCCATAACCTGCAAAAAACTGAAAGCTGTTAGTGTGTTATCTCGCTGTGGTGGAGGGAGAAGAACCGTGAGAGCCTTTCTTTTTATTGGTCAGTAAGAGGTTTAAACACTCAACTCTTTTTAACTACAGTCAGAAGGGCTTAGGCGGGAGCCTCTCAGGGGGCTCTTGGGCCAAGGAAGTATCTCATCTTCACCGAGCTTCAGCGACCAATTTATTGTTTTTGTTGATGATATTCAAAAGTATTATTATATCCAATGTGCTTATTGTTTATGTTTCACTTAGTCCTCATTCAGGGTTCATGATTTATCATAATAGTGAATGAAAAAAAAATTTGAACCTGAAAGTTCAAGTTGTGGTCTTGAACATTGAAAAATACAGCAATGTATTCAAAATAAAAATAAGTGAATGAAAAGTTTTTTCATTTTTCACTTTCATATATATTTTGATATTTGAGGTCTTATATTTTTCAGTTTCATATTTTATATTTTCAGATTCAAATCTTCTTTTTTTCGGTTTCAAATCTTTTTTTCAGTTCAGACTTTTGACCCTGATCTGGCGTGGGGGGCGTGGCATCAACTGAGAGGGGCGTGTCATCATGAGTGACAGCATAACAAAGAATGATGAAGACTTCCTCAACCACGTTGCCTTCAGGTAACGAAGGCACCGCGAGAATTATTATTCAACACTTTCTATACACCATATTCACGTGAATGCAGTGGGGAAAAACTCGGGTTTGATTAGTCTTTCGCCCCCATACCCAGGTCGGATGACCGATTTGCCCGTCAGGACCGCTATGAGCTTCCACCAGAGTTTCCTCTGGCTTCGCCCTGCCAAGGCGTAGTTCACCATCTTTCGGGTCCTATCGCACGAACTCACGCTCCACCTCCACGACGGTGCGGGCGAGACCCCGCGGGGCCCGGGATCCCACCTCACCCGGCGCGCTGGCCCTCACTTTTCATTGCGTCACGGGGTTTGCTTAACCCTCTGTCGGCAACCCACCGCTGCAGACCCCTGACGTCTTTTACTTGAGCCGATCCCCGCCCTGGTGACGCGGTTGGGGCGCACTGAGGACAGTCCGCCCCGGTCGACAGTCGAGCAGGGAGCCCCGTCCCTCCCCCTAGGGAGAGACGGGAAGCGGCGACGTCCGGGCGGGGAGCGCTGTAAAGAACGCGGCCAGAGCCGCGAGCCTTTCCAAGTCGACCTAGAACTGGTCGCGGCGCACCGCCACGGAGGATATGCGCCCGGCGGGGCGGGGATCGGCTCAAGTAAAATGCGTCAGGGGTCTGCGGCGATGTTGGCAACCCACCCGACCCGTCTTGAAACACGGACCAAGGAGTCTAACGCACGCGCGAATCAGAGGGTGACGCAAACCCCGTGGCGCAATGAAAGTGAGGGCCAGCGCGCCGGGTGGGGTGGGATCCCGGCCCCGCGGGGTCAGGCTCACCACCAGCCCGTCTCACCCGCACCGTCGGGGAGGTGGAGCGTGAGTTTGTGCGATAGGACCCGAAAGATGGTGAACTACGCCTGGGCAGGGCAAAGCCAGAGGAAACTGGTGGAAGCTCACAGCGGTCCTGACGGGCAAATCGGTCTTCCGACCTGGGTATAGGGGCGAAAGACTAATCGAACCATCTAGTAGCTGGTTCCCTCAGGATAGCTGGCGCTCAGAGTCCCCCCCCCCCCGGTCTATAGAAAGTGTTGAATCATAATTATCACGGTGCCCACGTTACCTGAAGGCAACGTGGTTGAGGAAGTCTTCATCCTTCTTTGTTATGCTGTCACTCATGATGACACGCCCCTCTCAGTTGATGCCACGCCCCCCACGCCAGATCAGGGTCAAAAGTCTGAACTGAAAAAAACGATCTGAAAGTGAAAAAACGATTTGAAACCGAAAAAAATAAGATTTGAATCTGAAAATATAAAATATGAAACTGAAAAATATAAGACCTGAAATATCAAAATATATATGAAAGTGAAAAATGAAAAAAAAAATTCCAGAACTGAATCAAAATGATATTCAACCCAAAAAACTTTTCATTCACTTATTTTTATTTTGAATACATTGCTGTATTTTACAATGTTCAAGACCACAACTTGAACTTTCAGGTTCACATTTTTTTTTCAACCTGGATTTGGCTCCATATAGTCACTAAATAAATACACAATGAAAATAAATCAATTATCAAAGAGAAGTGTTTTTGCAGTGCAAGAATTGATTGAAAAAAAACACGTAGAAATACATTCAAAAAATATAAATGTATTATGTATTAAAAATAATTAAAATAAATAAAACAGC
Source organism: Leptoclinus maculatus (assembly GCA_032191485.1). Lineage (NCBI taxonomy): Eukaryota > Metazoa > Chordata > Actinopteri > Perciformes > Stichaeidae > Leptoclinus > Leptoclinus maculatus. The sequence goes on along the minus strand of JAVDOI010000003.1, from coordinate 1,911,517 downwards.
TCGTTTATGAACATTTTCCAAATTATTATTATTATTCCAATGGCTTATTTAGAAATTGCGGTCTAAAATGGGTCAATGGGTTGAACATTTAAACACAAGTGTAAAATCCAGTTTCAATTATTCTATCAAATGAAAACTGGTCGTTGACCCAGTGAAAAGCCTGACATCAAATCACAGGTGCTTTTGCTGCATGAACAATTCTACTGTTTTTGGGGCCTGATTAAAAGATCTCTTGGGTTTCATTCCGTGATGACTAACCTATAGTTGTGACCACGGTGGCAGCGAACACAGCCGAGCTGGTGAATTTCCAGAATCCGTCCGACGTGTAGTTGCCTTTCAAACTTAGGCCCGCTTTGGACGCCTCTTGAACAACCTGAAACAGACAGAAAATTATAAACTCAAATGGTCAAACTCAATGGAAACAATGGCGTATTTCATGGACTTTATGACTCACAGTTATGCAACTCGTGTACGTATTGATCCAAAATCTTTAGGGTCTTTTAGGTCAATATAGTACAGCTGTCTGCATGAGAAGACCCCTCTCAGCACTGTGTCAGGGAGAGCAGATATGTTGACACAGTCTGTTACGTAACAGTCTTGAGTTCATCACCAGTGTGGGAAATATTTCCAAAAGAAATATATAACAGTCTGAGACCTGTGTACCCACTGGGGATATATATTTTTTATTTTGGTTGTGTTAATGCATATGGTATACATTTGTGTAAGTAGAATTTTCTACTTTGAATTTGGGAAGTTCAACCTAAGCTTCCAATAATAAGTCTATAATAAGCTGGGTAGCCAAAATACAGAGTTATACGTACTCTGAGATATGCTCAGACCCTTGAGGACCAAAATGTCCTGTCTTCTAAATTGTAGTTTTTATAATTTTCCAGAAGGTTGAGTCATTTTCTAAAACCCTATTTCCCTGGTGTCCAAAATCAATGTTGTTGCTATTCATTGACATATCCCAGACTGTAACAAAATGTAAATGAAATGTCCCACTAGTATTATTTTGTTTTGTTTAGTCTTTTAGTTTAGCATTATGTAAACAAAGTCATTTAAAGGGTTAACATTCTGAAAATGAATTAATATCTAGGTAGTTATGATCAGGACTGAGTGAAAGTGCAAAATTCAAACTAACTGACATTTCTGTCCTTTTAAGGGTTAAGTTCATTAACTTTGATGCAACACTTCCTAATCCCAAACAGATCTATCTCTGTAAGCATTGTCTTATTTCACTAAACAGACTTTATTGGATTTAAAGTGCCTCTTCATGCAAATCTAATAGCTTTCTCTCATCGACTGGCAGAATTATCAACAATCTGTTGTTTTACTTCCTCTACGAACAGCGTGTGCACATGCTTTTCTTCTTCTTCCAGAAACAGATATCAAGGTCTAAAGGCAATCTCATCAGTTTCCAAGGAAACGATTGCATAACTTTGCTGCTGTGTAAATCAAGTCAGCGGCGCTGGGAGGCTGGAGAAGCTGGTATTTGCATGGAGGAAGTTGCCTCTTTGCTCATAATGGACCTATAAGTGACTTCCTTGCTTGGAACTGATTTTACTAGCAGATTAGTTTGTTGCTCTTGTACACTGTACTGCTGAATTGTCCCACTACTGTTGTATATTACCTGAATGATTTATTAGAAGGGAAAGTAAAAAACATAGAAAACATGTGATCGGTCAATATGAGTTTGTATGTATTTTAGATCAGTAAAAGCGGTTGTTTTGGCAGCAAAATGTATCAACTGCCTGCTGCAAAGAGTAATGAAAAACATTTAAAACTACATTCTTCATGTCTCGTCGTCACCCTGGGTGAGGATTCATTAACCTGCCATCGTTTTGACGTCCCGTGCCTCACCTGAGCCACCGCCTCCAGGCCTTCTTGGTTCAGACAGCTGTACTTCGTGAGCAGCGTCTTTTTGTTCAGCAGCAGGAGACCGATGTCCTTCTGACCGAGATCCCCCTCCAGCTTCCAGAAAACCACCCCGCCGATCAGCACGTAGGTCACGTAGACCACCCCGAGCATGAGGATGGAGGGCACCCGCACCAAATTTAACATTTCCTTTATCCTCATCTCGGCAGCCCTGGTAGAACTCGTGGGATCCAGGCAAGCTCGGTGTCTCAACCTCTGCAGCCGGGAACAGTGAGGAGTGAGGGTGTACCTACTTGGCTTCCCGTCTTTCCGTGCATTGCAGGCAAATGAACCTCCACCACCTCTACTGTCTCAACCACTCCAATGGCCTGTCATGCAAATCTAGCGGGGCGAAATGAGAAGAGGGAGAGACACCAGCACAATGTTGGGCTGTAGGTGACGACTAACTAACTGGGTAAGGTCACATTTTCTTGACAGTTTCTTGACAAAATGAGCTATAGTCTATGAGGTCATGGAGTCATGGCAGGGGTCCATTCAAGACCGGTCACAGTAGTTGGCTTGTTGAGACGCTGCACAAGCTGAGCAAAAAAAGAACTACTGCACGTTATATACGATCTATATTGCAGTTGCGTTACATTCTTCAGGACGACAGTCGTCTTACTGACCGGTTTTAAGACAGAAAGGGACAGTTTTCTCTCTGCTAACAGAGTTTTGAGTGAACATAATGACAGACGAAAGGCCTCCTCAAGGCTTCCAGCTGCCTTTCTGGGATCAGTCCTGTGTGCTCTCAGGTCACCCTGACACCAACATCTTGATTAATGTGTTTGTTTTAGATAGCCCTCCGTGCTCGATTCACCAGAGTTTACCATCAGTACACAAACGCAGATGTGGACTCACGTGATCACACACAAAACATACATATACACATGGGCGCTCGGTCATTCTAATTGCAATGCTGTTGGGTAGCATACAAAAAAAACACAGATTGCTAGCTCAGCAGAAATTCACAAGTCATCCTGCTGTCTGAAGGTGGAAACACATGACAAGATTTCTACCTGAGACAAAACACATGTTTTCATATTATGAATTTATAATGACCTGTATTTATCAAACAAAAAAAAGGGTTATTTTGTTATAATTATACAATATTATAATATATATATAATATATATATATATATATTGTATATGTTATTTTCTAATATAAAAAATTAAAAGCACATTTTTGCAGAATTACATCTCAGTAAAAATCTGAGGATGTTTTACAGAATGAACAATTAGGCAGACGTAGGTTAAATCCTTGTTTCTAATTGGTTAATCCTACTCTCAAAGGTTACTCCCAGGTGCAGAGCCAGACATTGTAAACATTCAGGGCTCAATCCAAACCTAGTAGGGGGGTCCCTTCAGCAGCTATATTTTTCAGGCCATTTAATAATAAAATGCCTTTAAATCTAAATCATTTGGGGAAAACATGATAATCAACAAAGAAAAAAAAAAACATCCTAGAGCCTCCATCCTATTTTGTCTATAATTGTTCTTCAACTGTAAAGAAAATAAGAATAAAGACAATGAAAAGATTGAGAATAATAAAATACAAATTAACAAAGTATTACTAATCTTGAAGCTTGAAATCTTGAAATTGTTGTTGTATGTAGAGTGAATCCATACCATACTAGTCTGGGCCACTCTAATTGCAAAGCAAGGATCCCCAACAATGCCAAGTAGTCTTCAATACTCTGAATTAAATATTAGGCCAACAGAAGAACATTTACACCTTTATATTTGATTTCTTTAGGGAAAATCATAGCAGTGGTAGCAGTAGTAGCAGTAGTAGCACTAGTAGTAGTAGTAGTAGTAGTAGTAGAAGTAGTAGTAGCAGCATGACAATGTTAGGGCGGACACAGATAGCAATACAGCAAATATCTTACAAAAGCAGTTTCTGCTAATAGCTGCTACATCTGCTTTCTCACTGCACCGTAGTATGTACAGAATCGTACATGAAGAAGACAATATAGACAGGTAGATTTCCCATCTACAGTCCACCCTCAGATCTTTGACGCGTCTTCTAGTTTACTGGATGACACGTCCTCCTCCTCCTCCTCTTGTTTCTTGAAGCCTGGATGAGTCAGGCCAATCACATGCTCCATTATTCTGGCTCCCATGTTGAGGATAAGAGCAAGCCAAGCCAAGGCAAATATAATCCATATGCCTGCAAGGCTCCGGTACAGAGAGATGTACTCCTTGCCCGGCTCGGTCCCTACAGGAATTAACATTGTTAGAACATGTTAGATCATCCCAGATAAAGACAGCAGGTCAGACTGTCGATTTTCTTCCTTTATACATTGAAATTACAAAACAGTTATTGTCTCAAAGCATTAAAGGGCATCGGCGTGATCTTTCCACCACATTAGTGTTTGTTTGCTCTCTCTACTCACCCACTACATAATCTCCAAAACCAATGGTGCTGAGGGTAATGAAGGAGAAATAGAAGCCCTCGCCGAATGTCCAGCCTTCCACAAAACTGAATAGCAGAGGAGGAATGACCAAAAACAGCAGGCTGCCTGCGATCAAGAACAAGCTCACGGCCAGGGCCTCAACCGTTTGCTAGGAAAGAAACAGGTGAGATCCAGAGGCATCAGTCAGGCATGACGAAGAGGACTTTTCTGGGCATATTGTATAGGTTTGATCTCCGCAGTAATGGCTAGCAAATGCAAAGCAAAAACTAGATAGGATGGGCTCACACCAGCCGCGACGCCAAATCTGACCAGGGGGGTAAAGTGGGGAGGGGACAATCACTTCGGTCTTACTTCCTGCCTCCCTGTTTTCAGAGCATCTTGAAACTCAACCTTTATTATGATCTCAACTACACAAGTGACAGAAATATAAACGCCTGGAAAAGTATTCAAAACCAGCTCTGTAATTAACCCGTTCTCACTCCAAACTTGTCAAACACAGACGCTTGGTCAGTGTCCCTCAGCGTCTGATATCGACGCACGGATGCACCCTTTATCGTCTGTATGAGACGCACAGGGCTTTCAGCTAACTCCAATGTAAACCCATCCACGACATTATTTGACGGTCACAGCAACCGACATAAAATAAAGAGTGCTAAAGTCCGCTAAGGGTAGGGGGAGGGGTGGTGCACCAAGGAGGCCGCTGTTTGTGTCCCGTGTGAAACTCAAAATTAACTTATTTATACGTGAGACGTTAGTGAGTCAAGTTAACGTCGTCCACGATCCTTTTCTAACCCTAACTGAGTGGGTTTGTTGCCTAAAACTTACTTCCTGTGAAGATGGAAGTTTATTTTGAAAAGACACTATGCATGTAATGAGTGGAAACTGACATGCCATCCCTGGGTCCAAAACTGACGCTGGAGGGGAACCTAGAGCGTTGATGCCGAGAGGCACTGACCAAGTGTCGGGATCTGTCGAGTTGGGAGTAAGAATGTTGCTGTGGTAGTTCCCGCTACAGTAGGTGTCTCCAGGACCGCAGACTTAAAAGGCAAAAACAATACCAATATAGCTGGTAATGACTATAAAGATGTCTAGAAACCATATCCCAGATGTTTTAGTAGTGGCTAATGCGTCCGTACCTTGTGTGGAACAACTGAGACCATTCCCCTCTCCAGTCGACCTAGGTGGATGGTGAGACACCTGCCCAGCTGTTTAAGGAAGGCCAGGTTCAGTGGGATTCCACACAGGGCGTAAAACACACAAAACACTTGCCCGGATACAGTGCTGGGGGAGAGGTTGCCGTAGCCTGCGGACAAGGCAACGGTTTGTCATTACTTTTTCATCAAATCGAACCGTTAAAATGTTGAATAATGTAAAGATGCTTACCTATAGTGGTGACCACTGTGCCTGCAAAAAAGAAGGAGCTACTGAAATCCCAGTTGCTGGGGTTTGTTGAGTTGCCTGAGGGATTCACTCCTTTTTCCCAGGCATCTAAAATTACCTGCGAACAAAGAAGTGTATTAATATCCTAGAATAAGATCACACTTACCTCACTTGTGCTGACGATATACTCTATTAATCCCTTCTGTAAATATCTTGGATCATGACCCACTTATTGATTTATCAGGTCAGGTTACTGTAACACCATCTATTGCTATGCACCTAATTATAAAATGTATCTCTCAATTTCTCTGTGCCAAGAACTCCCCATTGCACTTATGTAACATGAATTCCTTGAAGAACTGCAAAGAAAGTCAACCTGAACAAACTTCTCCAAGGCCAGTCCGTCCAGGCAGGTGTAATTAGCCAAGAAGCTCAACTTCTCCACTTGGAAGTGGTTCCGGTTGTTGCTCTCAGCCTCCCGCTCCAGTATCTGGAAGATGGTGGCCCCAACCAGCAGGTATGTAAAGTGGGCCACAATCAGAAATACTGTCCAGTTCACTCTGATCCGCACCAACTGGAACCTCGCCATCAACCTCCTCGAGAACTGGAATGAACCCAAGCGATGCACGATCTCAGAGAAGAGGTCAATCACTTCAGAAAGGACTAACAATCAAAGTCTTGATGAACTACACAGATCTCATGGGTAGCTCCCTAAAGATTGCTTCCACTACTGCAGAGTGTGGCATTCTTCTCCAAAAGAGTGAATAGGAAATGGAAACAAAAATGTATTTAAATTGCTTTTACAGCCAGATTTAAATCACAGCAACAGCGAGAAAAAGTTGATGTTTGGCATCTTGGGGTGACGGCTCTAACTGGATAATCCTCTAAAGGTAAAACATCTCGACTTAATGCTCTTACTCTGATTGGTCTGAGTATCATAGATGTCTGGGCTTTGATTTATGGGTTGCTCTGGGTTGCTCGGGTAACGATCACACCCCTCTTCACCATTAGCACGACATCTGGACTCACATACACTTTCAACCGTTTCCACTAATAAAGAAGCGGTGGCAGCATCTTGTCAGCGGAACAAAAGTTAATATTTTACCCGACTGCTGTTGGTTGTCTGAGCACCCACAGCGCTGATACCAGAGCCTTTCAATACAATACAACATTGCAGGGGAGCCATTTTATCGGGGGACTATTTCAACCACAAACTACTGGATTCCTGAATTTACTTTGCAGAAATTGCTTTTGAATTGTGGACTGTGGAGAGGTGAGAGGAACACTTGACTGTGGGCCATAAACCAAAGAGTTGAAAGATGTGTCACAAGAGAACTTAACAGGGTTTTATGGCTGCAGTGTTTAGAAAGATGGCATGTTAAAATAGCCTGAGAAGATGTAAGAAAATAATCGACTTCAGAGAAGATGCCAATAATGACAGCTATAATCATCATAACAACTTCCAGTCCTGCTGTTGGTGTCCCAAAGTCACTGCTTGTCTTCCTGAAAATAACTTTCCACAGACAAAGATGCTACATACATATCATGACATTATGTAGCCTAAGATGTTATCCCAATGTTACAACAGTTATTAAACACACCCTCTGGAGGATGTATATTCATTGGTCAACACACTGAGCATGTTTCATTTATAGTAACATAACTTTGATTTTAATACAAATCTTTTTCGTGGAGACGGACCTTCAGTTAGCTTCAGTAGCAACTCAAATTCAGCCAGTGCAAGACCAAGTGTCGGAGGTCTGATCCTGGACCACCCCGACTCCCAGCGGGATCAGCAAACTTTCTGTTGCCGCCCTTACACAGATGAGACCCACCAGCCCGCTGTGACCCCTGACGCTGGGGTTTTAATTCTGGCTGAATTTGAGTTGCTACAAAAGCTAACTGAAGGTCCGTCTCCACGAAAAATGACAGACACAGTAGCTTAGAAAATAGCAATACAGGCCACTGAATTTGATGAATTTACCGTTTATCAGAGCACATATGAAGACGTAGAAGAATTAGCAGGCCAGCGCACTCTAAGGTTCCTCAGCCTCACCCCCTACCGCTAGAAGACTATACTTCACTGGGAGGAGAGCCGACGGAAGCTCTGTCGACCTTCAGTTAGCGGCTGTAGCAACTCAAAATCAGCACAAACCCCAGTGCCGGGATCACAGCCGGTTTGGTGGCAGTGGAAACTTTTCATAATTCTGAAATAATGAAAACATTTTTTCAGAGTAAAAGCATTTTTTGAGAGAAAGTTAGAGGCATACATATGTATGTATATGAAAAAGACTAAATAAAATGTACACACATGTAAATGCACTGTATTTCTAACATGTTTCTGTTGCATTTGTCTGTATAAATAGTGAAATAATTCTAGAACTGTTCTATAATAATATTTAGAGCAAGAATGAATATATGTTTTTTGGGTTCCTGGCAGCTTTATACTTCAGACTTATAGCTGCATTTGTGCTGAGAAACAGAAACCATGCATGTGGTGTTTAAAAGATGCAAAACAAAGATGGAAAAAGAAAAGAATGCATAGAAAGTCTGCAGAAATGAGCCAAAATCAACCAGAACTCCAGAGGGTTAAAAACAAATGTTACACTTGAAATGGAACAGCAGCCTGTGGGCTGGTGGAATTGGTGTAAAACCAAAACGCATTAATTAGCTACCCCTGCTATTTAGTCTGAGGTGGAAATATTTCTTTAGAAAGTCACTGAAATCTGTGGCTCAGAGGTAAAGTGAATGGGTGAATGTTAACATGTAGTGTACAGCACTTAAAGTGGTCAGAAGACAATAGCGGTGCTATATAAAGTCCAAGTCCATTACTGAAAGAAATAACAGATGACTTAATTAAAGAGGGCTCCTTCTCCCAGGCAACTGGATGCAAATTGTGCAGCTGCTTGTCATCTGTCAAACAAATCAAGGCAAAGCCATGCAAAGGGGTTGCCTCCAATCTTCACAGGTTGTTTTCTGTCCCGGTAGGTGTGTCTGAGCCCACGGGATGGGCCGGTTTTGATTACCACCGACGTTTACGGATACAGTGAATGTCAGGAGCTCCGGGGCGGTCGGATGAAGCCCATCTACTGTGCTGGGATGGAATCTGCAGTCATGTCGTGATGTGGACTAACACATCCAATACAAAAACGTGTGTTGCTTGTTTAAGGCCAGTACAAATCTAAATTGGAAATAGGCCAGACCAAATGCAAATATTCAATTTAATGTAACTTAGTTTGACTGCTATTTATCTGCACTGAACTATTCAATGAAATGTTGCCATAATTGAATATAAGCATCCATTCAGTACATAATAATCAATACTCCATGCTACGAAATGTTCTTAACCTTATTTGAATTTCAAATACTGCATCTTAAGGAAGCCCTGTACAGATGCCTTTCTAGGGTGTTTCCCTGCCTTCTGCCCAGTGCATGCTGGGATAGGCTCCACCTCCCTCAATAGAAGTGAGCACAGACGGGGGTATTTTAAGGAACAGATTACCCATTAAATAACAGCTACACAAGAATTCATTTTGCTCATATAATTAGCTTTTATCATCTCATGTACTGTATGATAGTTGCAAAATACAGGCTTGTGTTTTAAGGAGAACTCTTCAATACTGCTTTTGTAATGTCTCTAAGGGGGGATTTCTATATACCAGTGTAATGTGGAATACATTTGAGTATTTTAACTAATGACTAATGAAACTAAACGTCTATACCCTTCATGGCTGTATAGTTTGTGAACAATATTTTAAGGGAGTCCATTCTGCTATTTCATCGATCAGAACGTTCACAAAACTGAACAGAACAGGCAGAAAGGCTGTAGTGTAGACATGTGTTTGTCAGTGCCAAGTTCACATGCTGAATAATCTCATAAACAATGGAGGCTAGTAAAAATATACACTACTGCGTTGTATAGATTTATTTTTTTATTTTTTCATCTTTTCTGCAGATTTATATTTATCTGTAAACATTTGACATACCTCTGTTTACAACATTTTACACAAAATGTGTTACATGTGGAATAAAATGAAAGCAGACAGAAATGAAAAATGCATTTGTCATCGTGCATGTGGAAACTTCCTGTGACGATTTTCTTCTTTAAACAAATATTGGAGCCAACTGGCTTCCAGTTGCCCGCTCCTTCCTCTGATATCTTGAGACAACATTTGTTCAGATCAAATGGCCGGCGCAGGCTGTGATTTATTCTGCTGGCATACTCTCCGGTGTGTGTATGCAAATAAAGTCAGACAGGATGTGAGGCTTGTGCTGAGATCTCTTCTTTTAGGTGAAAGCTAGTATGTTTTGGATCCAGATGAGATGATTTGTTCACACATCTTGATTCGCAGTCCATCTTTTCTCCATAGTGTTTTATACACGTTTGTAGGACAGATGTGGAGGTGGTACGAGCAGTCAGATGACGATAAATTCATGTCAGAACTTGTTATTACTGTTGACCTGAAAACATGAATAAAAAAATAAAAAACACAAGACAGATTAGACATTCAGTTGAAATCAAGCGGCCACCTCCTGTTCTGAAAAGTGAAGCCAACGCAGAAGTGTCTTAAAGCTGCATTCTCTCTAATGTCCATCAGGGGGCGACTCCTCTGATTGTATAGAAGTCTATGAGAACATGACTCTACTTCTCTCTTGATTTATTACCTCAGTAAACATTGTTTATGGTCTCAATCTCTAGTTTCAAGTCTTCTCCACTGTGGTTGCAAAAAACAAAGATGGCGACGGCCAAAACCCACAAGTTGCGAAAATTTGAAAAACACACTCGCGAGACTTGCCTCTTGCCGACCTAATATAACTCACGCCAGAGTTTTACAACCTGTGGGTAACCCTCTAGACACGACCCTTCAAAACCGTGGGCCCGAGCCAACACATGACGTCACGGCGACACTTCTTACAGTCTATGGTTGTAAGATGTATTAGAGAAATAAAAAAAGCCTTTCCTTTAGCCATCAAGAAATATGACAAGACAATGTCCTTTGCTTGGTTTTACAAACTCAAACGTTTTTGTATTGTGTTTGTTTTCTGTCTTTATTTTCAGAGTAACAATCCCCGAATGAAACACCCTTAAACTATGACTTACAATTACAGGAACAGCCAATCTGAACTTGTGCTGTCTGTTTTATTAATGCCAAGTTCCCTACACATCCCAGCATGCTCTAGTGCTTTGATAGGAGGGATAGCTCCACAAAGAGAGGGGCTTTCCTGTCAAAGCACAGTCTCTGTCCAGCTTAGCAGTGCCATGTTAAAGAGGCGTGAAATGAGTCTTCCTTGCTGACGTGGGGTAAGAGAAGAAAGGAAGAAAGGAAAGAAAGAAAGAAAGCCTTCAGAGGACTGTTTTTCTGTCTGGCCATCGCTCGGTCTGTTCTGAATATCTAGTGGCAAACCACAAGACTGCCAAGTCCACTTCCCTGTGTGCCAAAGTAAGCAGCTACACGAGGGTCAAAGGAGAGAAGAACCACGTCAGAGCTAAAGAAGAGTCGTCGTAGAGCTAGAAAGGGTGAGGCTGCTTGTGAGACCTGTTAAATATAGGGGTCTTCACCAAAAAAGGAATTCCCTACAGTCGAGCGCAGTATGGAACATATAGAATGTGATGTGTATTAATAAAAAAACAACTTTCAAAAGCTCAAAAGTGTTGTGAGGCATCACACCACCAGAGGGCAGCGTTGAATGCAGAATGCATATTGTTTGAAAGCTTAGTGAGTAGATTACATCTTGTTTTGTGTGTGTGCGTGTGTGTGTGTGTGTGTGTGTGTGTGTGTGTGTGTGTGTGTTACCTGTCCTGTTCAGGAGGTTTTGCCTGGCTTTGACAAAGGCCAGGATGTCAGCATCAGTCTGCTGGTCTCCAGTCAGGGGAATAGAGGAGGATGAGAGCTTGGTGGTGGAGAGGGCCCTGAAAATGTACATGCGTGTAATGTAGTATGATGACATCATTTGTATCACAAATCAGGGCTTAGTATTCTCTAACTTGTAGCAAATCCTTTGTTTTGCAGTAAAATGTTTGTGAACTGTTCTTGTTTGAAACGCTTTAACTCTTGTGCCTCACTGGCAGCGTTTTCAAGTTTTTTCATTTAGAAAGTTTTGATAATTTTGTCTGTGTTAAAAATGCCTCAATGCCAAACTACAGCCACTCTGGCCTTTCTGAACTCACAGCCATTACAGTATAGTATCATGCATTCTATTACATGAGGTGTTCAATCCAGAGCCCTGGCTTCAGAAATGTAGTTTTGACTAGTTTCCAGCAGGTAGAGCCATTTCCTCACGTTTACACTGGGGGCATTGCTGTAGATACAACGGTAAATGGACTGTACCTGTATAGAGCTTTTCTAGTCTTTCCGAACACTCAAAGCACTTTCACACTACTTGTCATCATTCACCCATTCACACACTGGTGGGAGGGGCTAAGTGCCACCTGCCTATCAAACTATCTCATTCACACACCGTAGGCACAGCTACGGGAGCAATTTGGGGGTCTTGCTTAAGGACACATCGACATGGAGCCGGGGATTGAACCGCCGATCCTCTGATTGAAGGACGACCCTGCTCTCCACTTAGCCACAGAATCAGAATCAGTGTGGCTGCTAAAAACCTGATATATCCCAGACTGTGAAAAAAAAGCATTTAGTGTACAGAAAAGAATTACCAACAGTGGCATTATGCAAACAAACTGGTATTTAAAACATTCCCTTATGAATTAAAATGAATATTTTGGTAGTTATGATCAAGACTGATGTTGGTTAAAAGATGAAACTCAACAATATTGATATATAACCCTATGGCGGTTTATTGACCTCTAAAGACTTCAGATCAACTTTTTTAAAGAGAGGCACAAGAAAGAACAACCTTAACAGGTACCAGCTCCTCATATCATGGAGCACTGTAAATAAACAACAACAACAGTATCTCTGTGCTACAAGTGGTTGTTTTACTGTGCTTGTAAAACAGTAGTTCCAGCAGCAGCGCTCAAGCGAGACCCCTGGTCTTCGATTGGTTAGTAGAGTTTGGAGACATTTCTTCACAAAGAAATTAAAAGTTATGGCTACGTTCGTAAGTGCAGAGAAAACACGCGGTTATAAAACCTCCAGGTCCAGGCTGTATGTATAGACTTAAGAGCTAATTCAAACATGTGGGATATGCTAGTGCATTGACTGTGCATACACTATGTAAATATACACATAGTGGTGAACATACACGGTTCTATTTTTACTGTCTGTCATGTTTTCAGATGCCTTATGTAATGATGAGAGGCCCAATGAAGTCATTGATCTCTGAACAGCAAACCTCAATCACAAGGTTTTCCTCTAGCATGTTGAATGAGCTGCTTAGAAAAAGGCCCAGGAGCCACAACTTTGGTCAATATAGGGGCTATAAATTAATGAGAAACCAAATCTGCTGTTTTCAAAGCCGTCATTTTCCAACACGCCCCTCCATGTACCTCCACTCAGAAGAAGGAGTGAAGTCAGTCGCCCTCCCATCCGGGGACTCGTCATGTCCTGCTGGGGCCGCAGAAGGAGGTATGCTTTTGGGGGCGAACCTTCTGAAATGCACGGACACGCATCAACTTGCAATTTTATGATGACGAGGACAAAGTGTGACATGTTGTATTGATGTGTACAAGTGAAGCTAGGCTCACCTGAGGTCTTGAACGGCGGTAAAACAGTCCGGATTTGGTTCTGGGTCGGCTTGAGACTGTCTCTCAGTACTGCTCAGACCAGGTGCACTGTATAACAAGTAAGGAGAGCATTTCATTCATATATTGAGCAATACAGCAAATTAACCTCATCTAGTGGTCTACAGTAGGAACCAGTGGCGGCTGGCCAATAGAGGGCCATGGGGCGTGGCCCCACCTTGAGCCACAAAAAAATAAATTGTCAATATTTGTGTTTTTTAAATATGGAATGTACCCAGTAATATTTGTAAAATATGATATCTGCGCAAAATATATGCTTTTCCTGCACGTCCTCCTCGCCTGTGTGCATGTCTCAGCAGCGCTGGGCCATCGAGAAATGACCCACAAGAGGCGGGTCTATGAAGCAGTTTAGCCAATTGCTGATTAAAGACATAAATGAGTGACATACAATTTAGCCAATCAGCATCCTCAAATAGATAGCTGCGCGTTCTCGTCAGGAGAAGTCTCTACAGGCGAGCGCGAGCACTACTCCTCCAAGCCCCGTTTGAGAGGAGAACTTTGGCGGAGATTCTGCAGGCCAAAGAGCTGATCCCAGATCAGCCTGACCTCACAATCAGACAGCAGACTAGCGGGAAAGGGAAGCAGTAAATGAAGCTTCTCTACTAGCTGTACACCAGACAGGTTTGGCTCGCTGGATGCAGTCATGATAATAACTTATTTATCTTTTTAAAACAACGGGGACAGATCCAGCATGGACAGTTAGGGAGTGAGGGATGAGGAGGTAAGGAGACATGAGAACACCAGGGCACACATGGAGAACTCTGTCAGCTACATATTAGGCAAAGTGAACATCTGTTCTTCTACATAGTTGTCCTCAGTCTCATCTGCTTCACTTGGTCATGGAGGCATCAACATTTAATAGAGATGGTAAATTATTACACTTCATGTTGACTTCTCCTGATCTTTACCTCCTATAACAAGGTCCATAGGGGCATCTCAATGAATACACATGTTCTATTATATTCTATTATATTTTATATATATAGATATATACTGTATATATATATCTATATATGTATGTGTGTGTTTTATATTATACTGAATATTATTATATGATATATATTATACTGTATATATATATTATACTGAATTCCCTGTGAGGGTGACTAAAATAAGATGTCCTGACGTGTTATTTAATGCTTTTTTCGTGTTGGAATAAATGTTAAATATTTAACTGCAAAGTAGTAATGCGTGTTTGATACCTTAATTTTTTTTGCATTAAATCATACTGGGATGTTTGCTGAAATTGATTGGATGGCCCTACCTAGAACATGTTCCACCAGCCACCACTGGTAGGAACTCAGTGCATCTCGCTGGTCTCTCTTCGTTTCTCGGTATCACCACATACATGTGCTCGTCTTAACCACAGGAGGGAGCAACAGTGCAACGTAGCTGTCACTGTAACATTGTATGCACACTGGGTTTCTTCAGGTTCAAGTTCAATTTAGGACCTCTAGGACCTTTTGAAAATCAAATAGTATACCTGTTTTAGTAGGGACAATATGGCCTAGGTGATTATTATTACTATCATTATTATATCACATTTACTTATACGTATATTTACATATATAACAGTCATTTCAGATAA
The DNA here is from genome assembly GCA_032191485.1 of Leptoclinus maculatus. Classification (NCBI taxonomy): domain Eukaryota; kingdom Metazoa; phylum Chordata; class Actinopteri; order Perciformes; family Stichaeidae; genus Leptoclinus; species Leptoclinus maculatus. The sequence goes on along the minus strand of JAVDOI010000003.1, from coordinate 1,896,511 downwards.
TATAATTAATAATATGAATGCAAGCTGGACCCGTATACTTGGAAGAAAATGGATAGATGAACTCATTCAAGATCAGTTAATCGACAACGAGCTTCCTGTAGCGACAGTGCTGACTGAATACCCAACAAAAAGGATGAAACGGCCTCCTTCATGAACATGCCACTATCACAACAATTTCACTTTTAGTCTCCTCACAGCCCACAATGCTAAATGATGAGCAGATGAAACGGTTCAAAATGAGACCAAACTTATCTATTAATGTCAGTTTTTGAGCAAAGACACGGGTCTGCAACAGACTAGGTAAGGCTGGTGTTTAGCCTGTTTGCTGGAAGTGCATTATTGCTACGGAAAATATTATTGGTCGCTTTTAAGAGCAGTGAGGAGTCAATGGGGGTATAAAACAGTCAATAAAATGTGCTTTTCAAAAGTGTGAATCACAGCAACCACGAGAGGTCCTTGAGCATACAGTTATTAACGAGCACAGAAAATATCAGGCTGATCAGCAGTATATGAGGTTAGCTGTGGACAGACAGATACAACATGCACACATACACGACTGTTAGGCCTGGAAGAGATAACTAACTATATAAAAGAGAAAATATTTATGACCTTCTCAGGTTTAAGGTTGTTGAAGAAACTGAATTCAGTGCTCTGCAGACAACCTGCTGCAGTGCGAGTACTGAAAATGGCCAACGTCTGGACTAATATTTTGGTCATTGTTTCTGGGAATGTGAAACAATATCTACGTCATAATGTTGTCATGGTGAACTTGTGGCTGACATGGGATGTCAAATAGCACATGAGTCTTGGCCAATGACAGTGTGAACCACCCCCTGGTAGGTGAAGCGAAATAAACACAATGACATTATCTTTCAACATTTGTTCAATATTTGTTCCATGGAAACAAGCAGTGAGGAGCAGCAGGTTGTTGGCCGTTAATCAAGTGCTATTCAAGCACAGATGGGGAAAGAGTAAAAATAGCATGAAGGAATTGAGTGGAAATGAGTGAGCGAGGGGGAAGAGGTTTCTCCTCGTCACACTTTGCGTGTAACCAATCGGCTCAGCAGACACTCAAAATGAATGCTTAGTGACACGACCACTACATCTACATCTACATCTGTTAGGGGCGGAATCGAAGGACGGACAAAAAAACAAAGTCATCATCATCAAAATGTGTCTCACCGAAATCCTGGAGTGCTAGGCGAAGGCGGCTGCAAGGTTCCATGTGGCGACCCTGTGTGACATCTTGCCGTGGCCTCTGACTCCTAGTCACAACCATTGAGAAACCATTGAACTATTTCAAAAACATCATTCCATACTGGTGACAGTTAAACACAATGGGGCCATATGTGACTTAGAGCTGGGGGGAACAGAAGACCTCCAGGTATTTTGTGTTGTCTTGCTCCATCTCTGACTCAAAGTTTGATCAATTGCATGTGTACTGGTTTCCAAAAACAGAACAATAAATGGACAAACACAGCTGTAAAAAGGGCCTGCTTCCTGCTTGGAAGATCCAAAACTGCACATGTAAAAGTCTGTCAGACTTCCTCTTCTTTCGTGTGAAAAATTCCCAAAACCTGGCGATATTGCTCTCCATTCATAAGAGAAGTCTGCAGGTCAGATGTTGCTGCTTAACATCTTCTTTGTGTTTGATTTCCCAAATGTGCACAACACCTGTCAAGCCAAAGCAAAGTGTGTGTGAGACCAGAGACTCAGTTCTCTGTATGTGTTCTTAGTTTGGGAATTTTCAACTTTCTCTTCAAGCTTTTGCAAATAGTTGTCTTTCATTATATCGTACAAATCTCTTAAGGGGACAGTTTGGATTTTTAGCAGTGGGGTTGTATGAGGTACTTATCCATAGCTGGTGTATTTACCTACAGTAGACGGCCGTTGGTTCCCCAGTTTGGAGAAACAAGACAGGAGCACCAGCACATGAGCAAAGCGATGTACTGCTGTGGACGGGGGCAGCAGCAAACAATCAACATCAGTTTAAGTCTACGCTATTTTTAGAATATTTCCCTTTCCCTTAAAGTCAGATAGCCCTTTCCTACGAGGAACTGAAGCCGGTATCGATGCTCTCTTCAAAGCCACAAAATCGTCTCACAAAAACAGATATTTAATTTTACCTCGCAGAACACAGGAGCCTCTGGTCTACCGCTGCCTCCATCAGTTAGGTTGTTTGTGTTGTTGTGTGACTTAAATGAATCAGAATCATAGACTGTATATAATAAGTGGACGTAGTTATCGTGACGAAGCCTCAAGTTTGGCGTTTTGGCCGTTGCCATCTTGGCGTTTTTGCAACCAGTGAACATAAGTGACCATATTTGGATGGCGGAGGAGTGACCTAGAGACGTTGTATACGGCTCTGGTAGGGTAGCGACCTGTCAATCAGAAGGTAGCCCCGCCCTAAAGCATCCCCTGCTTTATGGTCATTTGACTCTAAATGGACCATAATTTACCTGAAACTAGCGATTGAGACCAAAAACACATGTTTACAATGTTTACTGAGGTTGCCACCTGATCAGATCTAACCAAAGTCACCCAACAACACAAACAAACAGGTAGACCAGCAACTCCCGTGTTCTGCGAGGTAAAATTACTTGAATGTTTTTGCCAAAGGAGTCTTGTGGCTTTGAAGAGAGCATAGATAGCGACTTCAGTTCCTGGTCGAAAAGGGCTGTCTGATGGCAAGGTAAAGCAGTGAAAATATTAGAAATATAGCATACACTTACACCGATACAGATGTTTTAGGTGTCTAAAATACATCCACAGTAGTACACACCTTTGCTCCCGTGCTGGTACTTCTTGTCTGTTGCTCCATCTTCAGTAGGTAATACACTGACCATGGAGAAATAGCTCATTCAACCCCACTTCAAAACATCAGGACCATCCCAAGCATTTAAGCACAAACACCAAATTGTTATTTAGGACTGAAAACACTGACTCACTCCTTATCCCCCGCTGTGTTGCTAAGAAACCTCATGAACATGTTGTCCTTGTTAGAACTCTGCTGAGACTGTATTGATGCTGTTGCTGTGTTGCCTCTCTAAGCTGCTCTCCAGGCTCTTGTTTGGGGCCACATGGAATTCCGTAAAAAACGAATTCCCGTGTATTTTTCCTCCTACACATCTTCCCACCAGGGCCCATTCAGCATGATGCTCAACAGAGGCTGCAAGGGTCACACTGGTGCCGTAAAAGCCTCCGGAGTCAGAGACACATGCAGATCAGCTTACACGCACACGCTAGCGTGTCCTCGGAGGCCAATATTGAGAAAACATTCATAGATACAGAGACAAGATGAACAGACACTGCCTTCCTGGCTAATTTCAGAAAACATATCTTTGGCACTCCAGCCGTCATGCTTACAGAAGCTTTATGTGGTGTTGTCACATAGATAGGTGGGGAAAAGTAAGGTCAGTCACCTGCATGCTGGAAGCCTCCTGGCTCCACCACTTATGGAAGTCTCTCTGGAGCTTGACCTTCGCCCTCTCCAACAACAGCTGCAGGTGCTCAATCTCGGTCCTCAGCGCTTTTAGACGGTCAATGATGCTCTTGTAACTGACGGGGGGTATTAGCAGCACCAGATTCATCTCGTGTCCACGTTACACAGCATCTGCTGTGTCTAATCAATCTGAGTAGTGTCTTGGGAGAAACTATATAACGTTTGGTATGTAATACATTGAAATGCCCTTTCACTACACTCACGCCTTTTTCTCATGCTCGATGTGTTTGCACAGGTTTTCTTCAACCGGGTCGACCTCCTCCTCGACCTTTGGGCGATTCTCCGTTACACCTATGGAAGAATTGGACAGACACAAGACATGGCAAATGTTTTAAAGGCAGATAGAAATGTGGACATACTGTAGATCAAATAACAAATACAGTCAGAATGTTTTCTTCTTCTGTGGTTGTCCAGAAGCTAGTAAGAGTGCGTTTCCTTCAAAGACGATGCTTTAAGTACTTGGCCCTGGATAACAGATGTGGGACTGGAAATAACAAGAAAAGCCTGAACTGGAAGGGAGATGTTTGTGTGCTTTGCAAGCAGATTTCCTCATCAAAGCATTTATGTCACTGATCAAAATGGTCAGAAAAGAGCAAAATGAGGGAGTCTTAGAGCTGTGACGCCCAGTCTTTGGTCACTAAGCTTTCAGTCAGCGAGGACTACTGCAAAGGCTTTGAAGTGGGCACCGCTGCACACACAGTGCAGGAGCACCCACGATGCGTTGGCAGTGTTTACAGCCCCACTCTGAAGGGAGCTCAATATCAAAAAGATGATAAACAGAGCTTTTATTTATGACAAACTTGTCTAAAAGAGATCTGTAAGAGTGCAGATGTGTGGAGATTTTTTGCATTACGATGCGTTTAATTGCTTCAAGCGTGTGGGTAGATGGAGTGGGATATTATGCTGCTCTTCTACAGACACATGGTTACATTTTTTGCCGTGGGAATATCCATTGTTGATTTGATCTTACCAAGAGCTGCCCTCTGCCCCCTCTGCAACGCTAACTGCTTCTTCAGCTCATCTGAGAAAGAGAAAGAGTGGAGGAAAAACAACTTAGATTTTTGCAAACACTTTCCACCATTTCTGCATTTAAAAGACTCTTTTTTACATTCGTACATGTTTAAAAGACATTCATCTTCTGTTACAATAGACCACTCAAAACTAACCAATCAGACGCCTCAACTTTGTTCTCTACATTATATTAGAACTATCTTTGCCCGTCTTAGAATGACATTTAGAGTTTCCATTTTAAAACACAATTTACAACTACCAATAAGCACCTGTTTAAAAAAAATCTTATTTTTGTAACGAAGTGTTGTTCTGAATAGAGGACATGATTAAATGATTAATTGCAAAGAAACGAGTGTTCCTGACCAAACCATAGTTCAGGACTCCCAGATCACTAAGATACTGAATATGCAAAAGCTCAGTGTAATAGATGCCATTAAGAGTGTTCTAATAAGAGACTGTACGAGCAATGGTGATTTATGTGTAAATGGGGTATTGTTTGAACGTAGTAAATGAACTTCAATGTGCTGAAAGGGCTGTGTGACAGCAGTTTCTCTTTGAGTTCACAACAGACGATTGTCCTCTGATGGCACTGACTGCAACAATACCATGAAGCATTCTGACCTGTAAATATAACAGCCCTTCTCTTCACGCTGGTTTAATGTTGAGACTTAAGACTTGGGAAGGTGAGTTCCACCAAAGAACAACCATCCACTCTGTTCCTGTTCATCAACATGTTATATTTGACCGAAGATGTACAAGCAGTAAGAATGTGTTCTGTCAACTGATATTTCTAATTGTTAAAGGTAGGGTTGGTAATCTTCTTCTAGAACATTTTATTTGTTTCATCTGTTGAAATTGTCATTACATCCCGACGGCAATCAATAAATCAAATGGTCTGACCAAAAACAAAAAAAAAAAGAATTCATCCAAAAGCTGCTTGCTTGACAGACTTGGGACAGGTTCTCGGTGTCGACGTTCTCGCTAGATGTAGCGGCTTTTGGAGCTCGTGCTGCTAGCTACCGTCATTGGAAAAGAGTTGTTGAAAGTGGCCTGGCTCTCTGGTTTCTTTACATTGTTCACTTTTTTTTGTTTTTACATAGGTTGTCTTGCCCAATAAAGTTCCTCCAACCTGATCAATATGAGGCCGACGGCGTTACCGATAATTGGGAGTCTTGAAAATCTGATAACCATCTATAACTGCCAATAGTTACCACTTTGAAAACAAACAAATCTTGATACAGATCCCTTAGATTTGTTTTCTAAAGAATTGTGATCAAGACACATACATGGGAGCAGGATTTAGTATTGTACTTTATGGAAGTACAATACTGTACTTCCAAGAGATACTTTTAGTCTCTCGCATGGGTTAAGCTCCAAACACACTGGATCCGACAATCTTTTGAAAGCTCCCTCTAGAGCCACAGAACACATCATACAACACAATACAGTGATGGAGCAGCTCGCAGGCTTAGCTGTGATCTTTGTCCACAAGGGTGATGTTACGGCAAACACGTCCGCTGTCTCTGAGTCGTCTTTAAACAAACACATTATTAACTCACACTTCTTGCATTGATGAACTTGTCGTTGAGTTGTTTGAGTAACACTCTTCCACAGTCAAGAGTGAACTCTTGTGACTCCGGTGAGCCAGAAAGCAACACGAGGGAGGCGTGCTGGGTCGCTGTGGCAGTGATACCGGGTCAACACATGGCTAAGTCATTTGTGTCTGCTCTTCTGTTTTTGCTGTGTCTCTTCCCTCTAATAGACGTAGTTAATTGCCCCATTGACGATATTGAATTTGTGAGGCGACGCTTCACTTCAGTGGCAAAGGACAACTGTAAAGTAAATGGATGGGAGATTATTGTATAGGTCATATTTGAGGCCATTTCTATCCACACTAAATCAGGGATACATTTACTATAAGACAAAAAAGAATTCCTCATTGATAGTGTGTCAGACAGCGAGTTAAGTGAATGCCCAGGATAGCTATATGTGGCAGACTAAAAGATAAAAGAGACATTGAATGGCAGTTCGGCATGTGGTGAGTTTCCATTACAACCCCTCAGGTCTTATATATACACACACATAGACGGTGCGGTGCCGTAGCTCCGTCTGAAACACGATCCTGTCGCCAATCTAAAAACTCGAGGTCCAAGCTCCGAAAACGAGAAATCCAGATGAAGTATCGTTTGGCAAAAAAAAAAAAGAAAAGAAAAGAAAGGAGGGGGGGGCTACCTTTTCATGCAACACCTCTCATAGCGCCATAAAACAGTTGGATGAGAGTTCTTGCTTTGACAAAGGGAAGATGAAGACACTGAGAGCATGTAAGACTAACATCTGTCCTGCTGAAGTGACCTTGAGTAAAGTCTCTTGGGATGAGTAAAGCGTAACAATGGAGTTATTCCACACTTCAGATTGAGTTTTACATCAACTCTCAGCATCTCACTGATTTTCTGTTTTTAAAACGGTTTGCAATCTGCCCATGCAGCACACAGACCGGCTCATCTTTCAAAACCTCTTGAAAACACTCCTCTTTAAAAGTAGACCGCACTACTGGGGGGTTTCAGCAGACCGGAGATGTGAATGGATGATGTGAAACATTACAAATGACGCGCAGGGACATGTTGTGCCCACGATGACACCGCTTTTCCTTCTGGAGCATGAACCAGGGTTTGGGAACCCCTCACAAAGCCATGTGTTTTCACACAAAGTCTGCAGTTAAAGTAGCAGAGAATGAGCTGAGACGCCCTGTGGCTTTTACGTTGTGGTCAGATGCCCCAGTCTCCTGACAGACACTACTTTCTCAAACATGGTCCATAACTAACGGATGCACAGGCCCCTTCTTTCACAATATACAGTACATAGAAGGATTAAGAAATATTCATGCCACGAGTATGCCATGCTGACAGGGTGAAGGAGTGTAGACTGTTCTCATTCACTGTTCTATAACACACCAGCGAATGCTACTGCGGCCGGGAGGCGTGTTCACGTGTTTCAGGCAGGAATAAATTCTTTGTAACACAGGTCACCGTGTCACAGCAGTTACAGGACTACTGATTGAATGTGGGTACTCTCTGGCCGCACTTCGTCGGCAAAAGTTCAATCTATCAACAACTTTTAGTTTGGCCCCACACACACGGCAGTCAAGCAGGATGTACTTCGCTGCTGTGTTTGTCGGCGTTATACCTACAAAAAGTAATGCAGTGTAATTCGTATATATACAACTCACATACATCATCGAGAGCCAGGACATACAGGGCGGCTGCTATGGAAGTCATGAAACATAGTATAAAGAGTCCATGGATGGGGGAGGTCGGGATGTGTGAATAAAACGGACTTATTTCAACCCAAACCACCATCTTTTCCAAGTAGTTTTGTTGTCGAAACAAGTTCTGCACTGCAGGGGCTTGTGCAAAAGTAAGTGATTGTTCGCATTGCTGGACATTCGTAAGAAGAACACATAAACAATAACAACATTTTTAGTCAGAACAGATATGTTGAAAAGCAACATAAACAACATATACATGGCTCTAACCATGTGTCTTAAATAAGTCTTGGCATCAACTGAGGCTTTTTTGAAAAGCCTTGGCCAAGCAATCACATCTATATTTGTCAGGTTCATGACACAATTAGATGTGATAACAATGCAGGTATATAATATTCTGCTCAGGCAATCTTAACTATGGTGTGAGAATAAACTCCTGTTGGCCATACTATTCAAATATTGTAACTGAAGAGTCAAACATTACAGATTATTGTCACAGAACATCCTGTCGGAGCTCAAAGATTTCAACAGTATTTCTGACCTTCAATGACAAGAAAAATTCTATAAAAGATCAATTTGCATACGTGTCAAGTAATAGCAGTATGTGGTGTGCTCCCTGCAATACGTCATTACACTTGAGTGCTCCTATCCCCCTTCCAGGACAAGACTGGCTCAACACCACAACCTCTTCCAAACCATGCAGGGTTTCCTCCCACACCGTCAGGAGACGTGCCGTCGTCTTTAAGGACCGGTGTCGAGCTACAAGCCTCAATAAATATTTGGTGATTTTTGTGGCCACAGCGAGCTCAAGATCCAAAGATCATACACACTATCCAGCTTCTCAATATCTGGGTGGGCGTCGATTCAAGTCTGTACGAAGAATGAATGCACAAGGTAATTGCTGTCATTTTCACTGTTGGTGCAGTTAGCACGAACAGTGCTATGTCGCCATGTTTGAGAGCCACGTGGAGGTAATTCCTCAGTCATCAATTTCCTTTGAGTTTGGAATTAGGATATTTTAGTGCACAAATATAATTGGACTAATAAACTACCACCACAAGAGTTGCATATACAAAAGGAAACATAAAAAGGTTGTTTGCACTAAAACAGAACGATTGCATGAACCACTTTGATGAGCAGCTGATCATTAGCACTGCAAGTAGTCAGGTAAAACCCAGTGGCCGCTGGTGGTTAAAGACCACATGCAATGCAGAAACCAAGTTACATTCGTTCTGCTATACTCCTTCTCAAGCGCTTCGGTGGAACAATCTTCTTGGCAATGACATACGTTTCAAGCTCCAATAGACCTTCCTTGAAATCTATTGGAAAAGTCTTTAGGTCACTTCAGCAAAGGTGAGCAGAGCATGAAAGTGGGATTCCCAAAGCAGTTAGCAGATGCTTAATCTTGGACTGTACTGCATAAATCCCCCCCCCCCCCCCCCACCTTTCATGAAGTAGAAGATGTGCATGGCTGATCCCTCTGAATAAATATAGATCCTTGCACTTTTTGGACCTAAGGGCTTGGAACGTATATGCTCCTCCAAGTGTGATCGGATTCCAGAGTCATTTGCTGTGGCCAAGAACAATACTGTAAACCAGGGTAATGTTTAGACACTGATGTATCCATGGGCTACTGCCTCTCTCCTTCTCCCCTGCTACTGACCCTCATGCCAGGTACATCCATCAGAAGAACGCCGCACAAAGCTTTTGTATATATTATGCTGAATGTTTCCATGTTCTGCATTAACCATGAGACGCAGGTAGTGTACAATTTCCAAGAAGGGCTTCCAAGATGGCAAGGAAGCACACTGAGCTAAACATTATGGTACTACTTTCCACCTTCCACTATAAACACCGTCTCTCATCTAGGAAGAATGCAGCCTGTGCACCTAACAATGTAATAATATCTGACAGTGTCAAGATGTTTTTTGGGTATCTTTCCAAATGTGAATAAGTTGAAGGATTCAAATGTTAAATCCTATCCTAAAAACACACATTCATTCAGTAAATCCAATTTCTAAATACTACACCCACACAGCGATGATGTCTGCAGAACACATTTGAAGAGTTAATATGCAACATGATGTCTTAGCGTGATGTATGACATGTCTGATATACGGCTGTGTCAGCACCTCACAGACTGAATGATGAAAAAAAATTGAAATTCCAAGGATGATAAGTGTATGCTGGCATGAATGAGGGTAACAGCCGAATGCTACCAAACCACCAAGCGTGATCTGAGGCAGCAATGTTGCCAGGCACTGGTGTGAGGCAAACCTATCCATTTCAATGGCATGTGAAATGGGCCACAAACACACACAGTCCAGGGAAATTCATAAATGTAGCTTGCAATAGTAAATGCGAACCAGATTGAGCCCTAACGGCACATTTTTAACTGCTTTGACTTTACTGGAAAATTCAACCAAAGTGCAGAGAAATAATTTAAACGTATTGAAACCAGTGGCGACAGGAGTTGTCTTTAAGTAGCCCTGTGTAACTTTATGATACATTACTGAATAAAGTTATTTGTACTGTGACTTCATGTCCAGCTATGATGAGGCATTTTCTTTTATCTTTTAAAACTTACTTAAGAATCAACAAAACAATAAACGGACACATACATTAGGGGTGGAAGTAACGAATTGCATTTACTCTTGATACTTTAACTGTCATATCTTCACATCATGTCTCGTTTGTACTAACCACTACCGTTGTAACATTTTATAATTATATGACAGTGTTATTAGTACACCATAGCATATCATTATTGTACTCATGATAAGAATAGAGAGCATCACACACAATTTATTTTCACTGCTTCAATTGATTGAATGTCTGATTATGAATAATATACATACTGATCCGCCCATACACAGATTCACACACACATATTCAAACTCCTAGTTCTATATGGTGATCTACACATACATGTATATACACATATATAGTATGATACATAAGCGCATACAGTACATATATCCTCATAAGTATCTATTAATTCGTATCAATTAGATACTCTTCTTGTTTTATCTACTTATTCTGAAAGAGTTGAGATGATTATTTTCGCTATAAGATCTCATTCGATGATGCATTCCATTAAGCCTACTGCCGCACATTTAAAGAAATATAATCTGATTGATTGGGGTGATGAGGCACTTAAAATTAGCCTATACATTTTCCCAACACTTACGCATTTAACACGTCTGTGATATTTTGCCATGCTTGTTGTCGAGCCCTCGCAGCAGTGGCGCTGTTAGATTTAGCCATGATTATGGTCTTGAATTCCTCATATGCGTTCATGATCATCTCCTGCTCGTCAGCGGAGAAAGAAGAGGCTCTTTCTTTGACGTTATTTGCTATTGTACTGTTAGAAAATCTTGGTTTCGGTGATCGACACTTCCCCCTTTTGACGTAGGACGGGCACGAGCAATTATCCTGAGTACTGAGGTCTGGTTTGAATTAACGAGATTGTTTGAGCGCGGATCAGCCTTTGAGAAACCGAGATAGCCTGCCTTCAATCATCGGGTTAATTTAAGCTGGCTAATAGGACATTTGATCGACTTAGTTGAACCACGTACGAGGAACGGGGCCCTGGTCTCCTGTGTCTATCTCTGCTCTTGAGTCTCTGCTCTGAATCGTTACACTGTAGGGGGGAAGAGTTCCACAGAGCTCTGTCTCTAGATCAGCAGGTACCAAAATACCAACGTTTGGTTGTGGCCCTCGGTGTCTGATACCGACACACAACTTTAGCGCCTGTATGAGACAAAACAAAGGTACTTATTTTAACCCAAACCACAATCTTTAACTAAACCTAACCAAGTAGTTTAGTTGCCTAAACCTAATTGACGCCAAGGGATCTGACCATGATTTAGTGTGTGACGAGTTGGGAATGAGAGAGGGTCGTCTAGAAACGTGAAACTCAGCTAATACAAAATATACATCTTTCATTTTGTTATCGTTCTCTGGTGTTGTGCGAGGGGTGCAGTTGGTCCTGGGCCAGGCCTAACAGTTTGTGAACAGTATAAAATATGCACAACAATGCAAAGAAAGGATGAGCATGGGTTATGGTTAAGGTTAGCATTATTGTGCCTTGGGATAGGCAAACAAAAGTCACATCTACCTTAATTCATCAAAACTTTAATGCACCACCCGACATGCAAGCTATATGACCAAATAAAACATATCCACAATGTTATGTGACTAACGGTTGCATGCTGGGTCTCAACTTAGCCAGGTGTGTGTACAACAACAGTAAAATATTCTATTACTTTCCGTCCTTGCTGATGGGACTATCCATGGTGTCAAAGTGTTGACACACAGTAGTACATACATGTTTCACAACAGAAACTTAAACTCCATAATCACTCAGCATTGACAGAAGCTGGGGTTTAAGCCAGGTCTCATTGTGGCACGGTAAAGCTGCCTGTCAAAGACATTGCTGAGAAGAACCCAGGGGTGTGCTTACCAAGTCGTCATAAAACAGCCTGAGCCAGGCTAGTAAAGAGCACAGGTTGGAAGACTACAGTAGGTGGGTGGAAATCAGAACCCATCTCGGTCCTGGAAAAGTTCAGGAATGTGCTGAGCGACATTTCTCCGCTCCGGGGAAACAGAACCCCGACAGAGATCTGTTCATTAAGCCAGGCAGGTAGGCTGCTTTTGCGTTCCACAGAACGTTAACAGAAATGATTAGCGTTCTTTAGGACTTGCACCATAGCCTCATAGTTTGCCATTTGGACAATGATGAAATGTAGAGTTTAATGTTTTCACAAGTCATAAATGTAATGTGATTTCCGGAGGGCGACATCTGTTGAGACAACTTACTTATTCGGTTTCTGGCCTCATTTAGTTTCTCCCCAAATCTTCTGGCCTCAGCTGACCTGTTCAAAAGAATGCAGGTGTTAATTGCCAATGGTAGCAAAAAAGTAATTTGATGAATTCAATGTGGTAAAGAAACTATAAGCATACCCAATGCAAAACGATTTATTTTCAATTTGCAGGCAATAAAGAATTCAGGAGTATTGGTAATAAAGTATTGCACATAACATATATTATATCTCTTTTGGCATGTCACTCAAAACACTAGATTGAGGTCGTCAAAGGTTTGTCTCTGATTCCAGACAAAATCAACACATTTTTAAAATGCACCTCTGCAGGTGCCATGTGCCAAAGTATGCTGTGTTGAATCATGTACAGTATGGTGTGTTGAATCATGTACAGTATGTTGTGTTGATGCATGTACAGTATGTTGTGTTGATGCATGTACAGTATGTTGTGTTGATGCATGTACAGTATGCTGTGTTGAATCATGTACAGTATGTTGTGTTGATGCATGTACAGTATGTTGTATTGAATCATGTACAGTATGCTGTGTTGAATCATGTACAGTATGTTGTGTTGATGCATGTACAGTATGTTGTGTTGATGCATGTACAGTATGCTGTGTTGAATCATGTACAGTATGTAGAATCATGTACAGTATGTAGAATCATGTACAGTATGTTGTGTTGATGCATGTACAGTATGTTGTATTGAATCATGTACAGTATGCTGTGTTGAATCATGTACAGTATGTTGTGTTGATGCATGTACAGTATGTTGTGTTGATGCATGTACAGTATGCTGTGTTGAATCATGTACAGTATGTAGAATCATGTACAGTATGTAGAATCATGTACAGTATGTTGTGTTGATGCATGTACAGTATGCTGTGTTGATGCATGTACAGTATGCTGTGTTGAATCATGTACAGTATGTTGAATCATGTACAGTATGCTGTGTTGAATCATGTACAGTATGTTGTGTTGAATCATGTACAGTATGTTGTGTTGATGCATGTACAGTATGTTGAATCATGTACAGTATGCTGTGTTGAATCATGTACAGTATGTTGAATCATGTACAGTATGCTGTGTTGAATCATGTACAGTATGTTGTGTTGATGCATGTACAGTATGTTGAATCATGTACAGTATGCTGTGTTGAATCATGTACAGTATGTTGAATCATGTACAGTATGCTGTGTTGAATCATGTACAGTATGTTGTGTTGATGCATGTACAGTATGTTGTGTTGATGCATGTACAGTATGTTGTGTTGATGCATGTACAGTATGTTGTGTTGATGTGTGTATGTACAGTATGTTGTGTTGATGCATGTACAGTATGTTGTGTTGATGCATGTACAGTATGTTGTGTTGAATCATGTACAGTATGTTGTGTTGATGCATGTACAGTATGTTGTGTTGAATCATGTACAGTATGTTGTGTTGATGCATGTACAGTATGTTGTGTTGATGCATGTACAGTATGTTGTGTTGATGCATGTACAGTATGTTGTGTTGATGCATGTACAGTATGTTGTGATGATGCATGTACAGTATGTTGTGTTGATGCATGTACAGTATGTTGTGTTGATGCATGTACAGTATGCTGTGTTGAATCATGTACAGTATGTTGTGTTGATGCATGTACAGTATGTTGTGTTGAATCATGTACAGTATGTTGTGTTGAATCATGTACAGTATGTTGTGTTGATGCATGTACAGTATGTTGTGATGATGCATGTACAGTATGTTGTGTTGATGCATGTACAGTATGTTGTGTTGATGCATGTACAGTATGTTGTGTTGAATCATGTACAGTATGTTGTGTTGATGCATGTACAGTATGTTGTGTTGATGCATGTACAGTATGTTGTGTTGAATCATGTACAGTATGTTGTGTTGATGCATGTACAGTATGTTGTGTTGATGCATGTACAGTATGTTGTGATGATGCATGTACAGTATGTTGTGTTGATGCATGTACAGTATGTTGTGATGAATCATATACAGTATGTTGTGTTGATGCATGTACAGTATGTTGTGATGAATCATATACAGTATGTTGTGATGAATCATATACAGTATGTTGTGTTGATGCATGTACAGTATGCATATGAAAATAGCATTGAGTGAGCTAAAAATAAAGTACCACTGCTCACATTACTCATAATTTCAGGCAACATAAGGAAGGGAATGTATCAAAACTTTCGAACAACTTGTGTTATTGGTCACTAACCTCTGTTTGAGTAGCTCCTTGTTGTCCTCAATAGTCAGATGGTCCTCATGGTCCCTTATGAAGGTCTCAAAGGCCTCTTGCTTTCCCATAGACAGCTGTGGACCTGAGAGAAAAAGATCCAGCACAAAGACATAAGCTGTATTCTGACAATCAGCAGCTGCTGTTCATATCACCAGGTCCATCCTAAAAATCTAAACCTACTGTACATATTACCATCCTAACAAGACTGCATGCTTGTCGTGCTACTGAAATAAATGTACTAACTAGGTGAAGTTGTGTCAGGTCCCGCTGTGTAGATTTGAACAGTCAGACCTGAGCTGTATGCTCAGTTCCCACATCCACAGGTACTCAACTCCAGTCTGGCAGCCAGATGCGAGCTAGAGCCCCACTGATACAGTTGACCTCCCACCTATCACTAATCACACAACTGAAGGCCTATTAGCCAGTCAGTCACTGTTTAAAGAGCATATAAACACAAATATAAACAGCATACTCTGAGCATGTCAGCATTACAAGGCAGATGGCCCCCACATAACTTTGGCCACTTGCCACATGTAAGGAAACTACATAATTTTGGACGTAACATCCTGCTGATTGTTTATTTTTTTTATAGGCTTGTAATATTATGTAATGAGCATTTTTCTTAAAGTGCCATACATCTGCTGGCATGTGATTATTAAGAGCTGCTACATGTAGCGTAGCGTAATCAGTCTGTGTTGTCGTTTGTCACTTTTCACATTCTTGAAAACATGAAGTTGCTTTTGTGGTGATACACAAAGTGAATGACTCCAAGAAGTTTGGTCGTTCATTCTAGATCAATCTATCAAAGCTCTCTCTCTTTCAACCCAACAAATCAAATTTACAGTAACGAGGACTGTTTTTCCCTGTATTTAAGCCTGCACTGGATTGTGTATGGCCTAAAATTATAATAGAAAACATGCAAACCAGCATTATTTAGCAAGATTACAGTGGAAAACCCAAAGCCTCACAATGATTTCCAAATTTCCCCCCTTGTTAAATTGTGTGGATCTTTGTGACGAAGCTGTTCTAACCAACGAACGTACACAGGACAGTAACTCATGCGAGATTAATTGCAGGACAGTCAGGAATTTTAGTTTCTTTATTTTTGGAAAGTCCTGATTGAAACCAGCAGGCATCTCACGGTCATACAGTGTGCTGAAAGAGCCAAGCTCAACAAATCGGTTTAAGGGGTTTCTTGAGGGAAATGCACTTCAGTCGACTCTTGTAAAAAAAAAAAAAAGCAACATTCCAGGGATATCTAAGAGTGATATGACATCATATTACGTTGTACTAACATCATTTGTGGGGTAATGAGATCGCACAGACCAAGGGCCAACTTTCCTGATTCCTCTTTTCCGTGCTTTGAGTGCTGAAAAACCGCAGAGGTTTTACAGGGAGGAATGTGTTGTTGTGACTATTGTTGCTGTTTCAACAATTTATTTTAAATGAAATACCAGATGAATGACTGCACTGTTCCATCAGCTTATAAGAAAAATGTCTGACAGCAACTGTTGTGCATTTGTAGATAGTAGTAAACTTGACAGTAAAGTAACAATAGATCTGGTACATTGCGTGTTCCTAACGTGGCCTCCTGAGCGGGGACAGCGGTGTTTGACTTGCTGAGGTGTCCTATTGTCTTAGGCTTCTGCTCAGATCACAGAAACGTGTGGAGGGCCTGGTAGAACCATCAGCGTCTCATTACATGCTCGTAGGATTTCCAGTAAGATCGAAATCTTCCTATAAGTCTCAGGTCTCCTTCCTGAGCTTAAATACAAGTCCACACCAACCTGAATTACAACAGGAACACCTTGTCCATCCAATAGAGAACGTTTTACACTACAAGAGGACAAGAAGAAGACATTGTGCATCTGTGCCTGTGGAAGAAGTCAATAAACTAACCTCAGGAAAACTCACAGAGGCATCTCGGAGTAGTCCACTTTGCAATTTACGGTGCACATAGTCGAAATCCTGTTCTATGAGGAACTCACAAGACTAGAATTACCCCCTCATGCTTGTATGCCTCCGCCAATCAGTCAAGTTGCAGTTTACATCCATGTCTGTCCAAAATGTCATCCCTTCATAATTTTATCCTATTAGACATTTGTGTGAAGTTGTCATAATTAGCATGTGAATCCTTGAGTTATGGCCAAAATGGAACGTTTTTTGTGAGGTCACAGAGACATTTCAACTTTGAACCTCAAATTCTAACCAGTTCATTCAAGTGGATGTTTGAACCAAATTCGAAGAAATTCGCTGAAGGTGTTCTTGCGATATCGAGAACATGGGATGGATGGGAGGTCACAGTGACCTTTGACCACTAAAAATCCAATCAGTTCATCCTTGAGTCAAACAAGACATACGGGCGTACACAGGAACAGATGGATGGATGGACGGACGGACGGACAACCCATAAACATAATACCTCCGACCATAGCTGTCACCGGCGCGTTGGCATAAAAAGCTCCCTAATGTTCATGCTTTATTCTATGCTGGCAAAGCTGAGAGTCCAGTACAGAAGGACATATTATGGAAAAGAGTACAGTCGATTAAACGCCATTCAATCAGCATGAATGGTTTCCATGGAAAGGTCATCATCATTACATTCACAGTTAATCTTCAGGGGACAGTAATTGCAACGTAACCATAGAGGCTGTTGGCTACGGAGGGCCCTCAGATTAAACCTAAATTTAAACATGCATAACCATTCAGTGACCCATCGAGCACAAGGAAAGGAGAAGTGTAGGGCATTTGTTTTGAATTAGGACAGTATAAAGAACAATGTTTGCATATAGTTTGGTCTCCCAGTGGACGCCGTAGCATTACCTGGTGCTTTAAGAAATCCCTGAAACTACATTGACGAAGTCAGAAGTACTAAAGTGTGAGCGGTGTCCTCTCTGATGCTCCTGGATCCGCTCAGCGTGCTCTCAAAGCTTCTACTTCCCAATGTGCAGAGTCCTTTCTGGACAACATCAAGCCTCCCTGCTGGTTAACGGCTGATGGAGTTGGGAGTGTGTCCCACTGCACACAGAACGGAAAGAGACGGACATTTCTCATTAAGTGTGAGAAAAGTGAACGGACATTCCAGAGTGGACGTGTAACAAGCTAGCAAGGGACTGCAGGATGTGGGATTTCTTTGAGGCGGGGGGGAGCAGCAACAAAATGGACAGTGATATGCAGCACCAATATTGCTGGCAAGTGGACCGGATTCAGTCATTACATCAGTCTGTGTGTCAGAGTGATGTAATCAAACCATCTCAGTTCATGACTCCCAGTGCGATGTGGAAATTAGTAAAGCTGATTAAATAACCGACACTTTGACCTACAAACAAACTCCAGTCCGCTCATTACTACCTATAGTGTTTGTGACACAGACAGGTCACAGGTCACATTTTTGCTTTCCAGAGTAGCACTCAACATACACATTACAGTTTTTGTAGAAAGGAAAAGAGAAGAGACACAATTGAACAATTAAAAGGCACAATGAGTAGAATTTTCCGGGAAAAAAAACAATGTAAAGACATATACAAAAACAATAATCCTTCTCAATCATCACTTTTGACCCACTGGAAGCGTGTGGCAGTGTCTGTATCTGCAGAGACTCGGTCCTCTGCCTGGATGTTCTTATTTTGCCGTGTTCAGGGCGTTTCTGGGCGTCAACCTCTTTATAAACGTAGCGACCAGGTGCCAAATCGTAATCCAAGAGGAAGCTACGAAAACAGCGTAGACAGTGCCGAAACAAACAAACAAATGTAGCGAGGTGAAGCACCGAGCGGACAAAGCTCGTTCCAAAAGGAGAGTGAATCTGGGATTAGCCGCTGGCGAGGACGGGCCAACTATGAATGTTGTGTTTACAAACCACAACCGACAAATCCTACTCATTGTGCCTTTAGAGCAGCCATGGCAAATGTGAGCACCCTCGGGTGATTCTCACGGGTCAGGATGTGTGTAAGTGGTATACTGGCCTTCAAAAACACATCATCCCTGCACAACTCTGAGAGTTTCCAAGATTTAAATTGTAAATTTATGGGAAAACAAATCTGATAAATTGTGGGTGTTTTTATTCTTCAAGCAAACACATTGTTTCACTTTCCAAGGTTGGATCAACCTCATCACACCACAGACTCTACCGTTACACATTGCTGTATCATGAGGCGCTCAGTGCTAAATACATTATAGCGGACTCTCCATCCATCCATTCATTCTCTTCAGCTTATCCGGGGCCGGGTCGTGGGGGCAGCGGGTATTCCAGACGTCCCTCATCCCAGCAAACTCTAAGGACATAATTCACTATAGTCTGTGATTCAACACAAGCTTGTCTGTGTTGTTTTCTCTTCACAGTGACACAGTGACACAGTGACAGTTGTCAGCACTGCCCATGCTGTTAGCGGTGCAAAGTCAAAATGAGGCTAAGTTGGTAGTGACAGAATTGCTTGAGAGCAGCACTACCTGGGTCTGTGGATCATGACAAGGACTTAGCAGTTACCTATATCAAGATCATCTAAAGCAGGGGTATTCAATTCATATTCAACGAGGTCCGGTTCCAGAGAATTTCCTCATGCAAAGGTTCGGAACATCATAATAATGTCTAATTTGCGCTATGATTTAGTCCCATATATATTGAATTAGCCAACAGTTGTATTAACGTCTGTATGTAGTCAACAACTGACTGTTATTTCAAATATAGAAAGTTCAATTGAATAATATATCAACAATATTCATTGTCAGTTTTCAAATTCAACTGGATGAATTATAAATAATAAATACTCTAATAATAAATAAATGATCTCTTATTTCAAGTAAAATAAGGACTGGATTAAAAAAAATAAAAAATAACAGAAAGCTTTTTAAAAATGTGCATCTTAAAATAAAGTACTTCATTTTCGAAAAATGAACTGAAGTGAATTGTCCTGCAGCTTTAAATTCAGTTCTTTCAGGTGTGAAGTGATGTCACTCAAAAAAGCCACGATATTATATTCTCATCTTCACGCAGCATCACGTGAGATGATTTACAACGCATGTAATTGGTCAGCGTACCGTAAAGGCTAAAAAAGCTGCGCCGGTTAAAATAGAGGCGCTCCGTCAAAATTCAATAATTCTCAATTATCTTTGGGTTTTAGGTCCTGGTCCAGATACAACAGCATCTGGGTCCGGTCTGCCTATTAGTGACCCCTGATCCAAAGGCATATTTTCCTCAAATTATCCGTAGGCTTTGACATGTAACAACCTATCACTTAAGAGGAACCAGCCATGAAAATGTCTTTTGAGGGCGGTATTGTTGAGTTTTTGGGGTCCTGGGCAAAAGTAACTTACAACATTTATTTAGGAAAATCCAGAATTATGATGAGAGCCAGGATGATTCTTCACCATGTCTTGTGTTTGTGACAGAAATGAGCTGTGAGCTGGATTCTTTACATGTGATATTTGAATGCTTGGATTATAGTATGACTCTTGACTGACTGACTGGTATTTATATTTCTGGTCATTATGGCCACCAGATGCTCATCGTAACAATCCGAACACTACATCTGCTGTTAATATGAAGCGCACTTTTCTTTCAAGATCACATACTACTCTACAATTATAGATGGATTACTGACATCTTGTGGGCCTTCACCCACAAGATGTCACTCAAAGCGACACGTACCAACCAGGAAGAGACTCAAAATGGCCACAAAGACACACAAAAATACTACAAAGAGACACAAAACGACTAAGAAAAAAGGGGCAAAATCCCCCCAGACCAACAACAACTACAAAACGTTCAAAACAATTACAAAGTGAGATAAAAGAAGAACAAAAAGAGGCTATATAACCATCTCTCTCTCTGTGTCTTGCTTCTATGTAGGAGGGGTGGTGAGGCACTTTGCATGTCTGTGCCCAGGGGCCCATCGTCTCGTAATCCACCCATGACTACAATATATAAAAGCACACACAGACAGCATTAGAAAGCAGATGCCACACAGAACCCATGGAGGTCATCACGTCCCATGAAACCAGAGGGAGAAAAAGGAGGACTTATGTGTGCAGGTGAAAACAAATCCTGTGGCGAGATGACCCAAATGATCATGCTTGCTCCGTATTAGATAACATACCATTCTGAGCGACTAATACACACATGGCACCTCATTTATCAGTGGTTTTCATAAACCCCAGCTTCATAGCCATCCGTCACAGTGCTCCTCATTGTCCCTTGGATGAATGACTGATCCGCTTACTAACTCTGACTGGACCGAGTTCAAGCACGTGTTTGTTTTCTAATGGGCTCTTCTTTCAGAGACCCTGTTTGCAATTACCTCTGTGCTGGCCTTATTACCGCACCAGGCAGCATTACACAAAAATGTCCACAAAAAAAAAAAAGGACGAGGGGAGCTGTGGTTAGCACAGAACGGAGCGCAGCCTCAGCGTGATGAGTTGCTGGCTCCTACGCCCGTGCCCGGTGGCTATGACCGAGCTCGTTACGAGGGCTCAGGTTCATCATCACACTTAAGGCTCCACTTAACCGAAATTAAACAGGAAAAGACAAATAAATGCTGCCGCTGGCCGAGGAGCAGATTTCAATGCTTGATTGGCTTGACTTTCGGCAACGTCCGCAATCCGTTCAAACCAGTTCGTGTCTAAAAAAGGTTTCTGAGCTGCGGTCTGAAGTGTCTGCTACTTTACTCTGCCATCTCGGAGTCTTTGTTACACTTTCAACCCTCTGAAGGCACACGCTGTGGCAAAGCTACATGGAGATAACCCTAATCAACTGCAACACTGATGACACTCAATTCAAGACCACATGTAGGAGTAATCTGCCGGTCACTGAGACAAACCGGCTTCTGTTTAATTAGATCACATTTGCGAGAGTTACAGGTTTAATATACCGTGCTGTCTAATGCGATCACACTGGGCCACTTTAATGACTTCTGAAGGCAAACTCCTAAATGCATGCAATCCCACTGATGACATTGTTTAGATAAAAGACAACGTAGGGAGACTCTTCACTGTGCAGTAAACTCCAGAAATCATGTGTTCGTCATGCCCCCCCCCCCCCCCCCCATGACCACAGAGCTGCCCACATTCCTATCGAGAGAGATCACCCGTCACCTCCTAGCGCCTAATTCATTCCAAAGTCCTCGCTTCTTCCAGGTCAGAAAGACTGACCGTCATTAAAAAAGCTTGTCTCCTACAAGAATCCTATTTAGTTCTGGATCATGGTCGCAGTTTTAAACACGTGGCTCAAAAATGCAACAAAAATACTTGATTAAGTTTAGTAAAAACGGCTTAAAATAAGTATGTTTGTTGTATTATTTAAGTCATGGGCGTATAATAAAACATCTCTACAATTCTCAATGTTTCTAAAATTTGCCTTGTAAAGAAGAGCCAAAAAAAAGCTTCTTAAAGTACCTCTTCTCATGTACTGTATAGCTCGTCCTCCATAGTCGGCTGAGATGGTGACCGTGCTTCCTTCCCTCGACAGTGGCGCTGCTGTCAGCCTCGAGGAACTCTGGGAGGCCGGGCTCTCGCCATTGGGGATATTAGCAAGCTGAGCAGCAGCATCCTGGGCCTTTTTTTTCTCCTTCTTCAGCATCTTAACGAGGATACCTTTAGGCACCGAGTTAAGGATTCTACTTCTACAAAGTCCTGGATGGAAAAAAAAAGTCTTTCACTGAGTAGCACCTCTTTCAACTGATGGAAAAATAAACATGGAGACCAATTTCAGGATGAGGATGGCAGTTGATTGACTGAATCGACAATATACAGTAAACCCAGGAGCATAAATGATTTCCTAAAGGCTGTGAGCTTTTAATGACGGTGGAGGGCTGACATGCGCCCAGCGTCTGACCCAGAGTGTAATTCAACGTCTTGCTCGCCCCCTGGTGGCTGGCTGCAGTATACGTCATATCAGTGTCAGTGCACACGTAGATGACGTTTCTAAAACACGAATCACACAGAGCATGTCAATTTGATCATAAATGTATGGATGGAGATATTGTGGTTAGTTGTGTCTTTCCAACTACCACAATGCTAACGTAGCAAACAAGCTGTGGCCGCGTTCACTGCTGCGCAGATTCTGGCTCCAAATGATGTCGCCAGCGCAACATGGCAGCGCTCGTATCCGGGATATTTTGGCTTCACTTTTGCACAGCGAGAGGAAGTGGAGACGTGTCGTCCATCTACGGTCTGACCTTACAGCCTCGGGAAGATGTCATGGTCTGGGATGAATCAACGGAGAGGAGAGGAGCCAGAGAGGCAGCAGATACTCTACCAAGATTCCACTCAATCCTCTCCTACTGATGAGGTTGCACGCGTGTTTGTCTGCTTGGATCCCAGTGTAGCTGTGTCTGCCTGGGTGCGCAGAGAGTAATTGAGTGGTTAAATGAGGAGGCTGAAAGAGGCAAGAATCGCCTCATAGATCCTGTTCACATTTTCATTGCCATGAGACGTTTCACTTCTCTGTGTGCACCGTCTCCATGCGTTAGGACCATTTACTGTAATCGTTTTCTCTGTTCCATGTACTGTCCTTTGCTTCCAACTCGACAGCGCTATTTTGCATTTGATCAACTGCCTCCTGCTCAGGCTCACTGCCTTTTTTTTAATAATGCATACAGCAGATCACAGATTCGTTCAGCACTTTCAACTCTGATTATCAAATTGACGCCTGCTTCACGACATGCAGCGTTGCTTTTACTGTATAACAGGAATCCACTATCGGTGAGAAAGAAGAAGACGGTGCCAGCAGAGGCAATTTTATTTGCAATCAGAAGCGCTGATGGAGGGAAAGTTGTAATTGTGTGAACTAGTATTGCATTGGAAAAAAAAAACATGATTAAGCCAATTTTACAGAACGTTGCCAAGATTGCTTTTAAAATGTCAACAGAAAGCAAGAAATCAAAGCTTGTCACCGGCTAGCAGGTAAAAAGCTTAGCTTGACTTATACTAGAAGAAGTATTCCTTTACATTACCTGCATGAATAAAACATTACAGTCTTATAAAATATGCATTCAGCTCCCTGTGTGCCTGTTTTTCCACTATAAATGGAAGTGTGCTTGATGGCCTAATCACAACCCATAATTTAGAGACACATTAGTCCGTTCTTCAAGCACGGGCCTATCATGAGATTAGCAGACATCTACTTGTGGTCGGGCCGAAACCGTGGTGGTCAGCAGATACTTGGGGAAGTTCAAAGAAAAAAACAGAAAGAGTCAGAATGTCATTATTTTGGATGAAGAACGGACGTAGTTTTGAAGGGGCTGGAGACGTTAATTCATACTCCTGTCAGCCAATAGAAAGGGGATGTCAGGGGGAACAATAACACAAAGGAACAAAGTCTCCAATTGCAGTTTCCAATGAAATGAACCATGCAGTCTTCTCAAAACTGCCAAGATCTAAACACCGACACGATTCCAAATGACCTACAGAGGCCAAGTTTTACAGAGAAATATGACTGTTTCTGTGCCTATGTCATTGTTTCATACAAGTCATTACTTCAGACTGCTGATCACCAGGTTTTCCCATTATTTAGATCTCTGGCGTCTGATATCTTCATCTATGCTGAACACCACCAGGGACTTCTAGTATGGGATGAACATTTCTTTTAGGGGTTGCACATTGGACCTGTGAGCGGCTTTACATGCCATGCACTCGAAATGTGGTCAAACTCAGCTCACGATGTGCATTCCATCTCTCCTTCTCATCTTCCCTGTCACTCTCTATTATGCCGTCCAATAAAGCAGACATCACAGGAAATAGAGAAAATGCCTTCAAAATGACCACAGCTAGAAAAAAGGTGCCGTGCCAATCTCGCGTGGTGCCACAAATGATTAAGTATGATAAATCTTTTAAGTAGCTAGATTACGATTACAGTATTGGAGGAAGGTTTGTGCAGTATGGGGGACTCAAAAACAAATACTATTAGAGTGAAGCTACTAAAAGCAAATCCAATAGCTGTTGAGTTCGTATCTTCTACAAGAATTGGAACCAATTGAATTTAGAGAAAGGAACATTTCACATCACAAAACTATATTTTTTCTTTGCACTTTAAAAGATCCACAATACACTTTAAAGCTTTAAATAATCATTGCATCCAATTCTCAAACTATGATGCTCTATGTTCACCTCTAGTGTCAGTTTCCACTCGTAACATGCATAGTTTATTTTCAAAATAAACTTCCCACGTAGGTTAACTTCATTTTTAGAAACAAAACTACTTTGTTAGGTTTAAGGAGCAAAACTACTTGATTGGGTTTAAGAAAAGGGTGTGGTTTGGGATAAAATAAGTATGTTTGTTGCGTACCAAGGTGAAAGAAGTCACGGTTGACATTTGATTTTACACGGGATACAAACAGCGGTCTCCTGTTTGTTTGACCCGTCCAAACTCTCCTCTCGCCCGCCCTACGCAAACTTAGTGTTCTTCTCTTTATACTATGTCAGTTGTTCTGATTGTCTAATAATGACGTGGATGGGTTTACATTGGAAGTTAGTTGAAAGCCCGGTGTGTCTCATGCAGACAGTGAAGAGTGCCTCGGTGTGGCGTTACGCGTGAGCGACGGTACTTGAGGAGTTGAGAGTGAAAACTGGCTGGCTAAGGAGCCTTCAAAAACCTTGGTCCATAAAATAATACTCAGGTATATGTGACATATCTTATAGTCCTCAACTCTAGCACTCTAGCTCACCTGGTAAGCATCAGTATGGTGATTACAAAACACGCAAAATGTAACTAGAATACAGAACGCATTGACATCTGAACTGAATGAAAACTGAGGGAGTGGTCGATGAAGCTCAAATAAACTGCTTTTGTAAATCTTTCAAATGTGTATGTTTTATATTGCGTCCAAGACAAATCGCCATGATTGCTGGAATATAAAACAGATCAGAGTTTGCGTGTCAGTTACTTATACAATGTGCAGTACACAGAGATTAACAAAAGAACCCACTAGACTGAAGCCAGTTGTCCAAACAACACCAAAGACTCGCCAATGCTGATGTAAACATCTGCGTCAACAGAGCACTGAGTGGTGAGTAGGTTTACAACTAAAGCAGTATCCTGTTCTATTGAGCCCTACCCTGCTTCAAACAATTCAAATAAAAGCTCATGTAGCTATAATCAGTTTAATCCAAGAACGGGCAAACATTTCCAATCTGCAAAAGGACTGATTGAGGTCACTTCATTCAATCAGCCCTCATTTGCATATATGCTAAAACAGCACGCAGCTGGCAGCAAACCTAAACTCTTGGCTGCATTTCTGTTTGACAACTTTAAATTCTGTTCTTTTTGGGTACAGTGTTTGGGATGAGCTACACGGCTGACTCAAAGGCACAATCAAACGACAGCAAGTAATGATGATTACATATACACAGTAAGCATTAAAGAACAACTTAAAGCATTGTTCTTATCCCTGCTATCTCCTTTGTCTCCCCAGAATGTTTTACCACCAATAATGCAGAAAAAGTCAAACTGCTGGTGGCACTGAATGTAAAGTCGGGGGATCGCCAAAGTCCTTTGGATGCATTGTCTGGTGTCCACATATTTCACTGGCTGACCCTAGAGCCATGCTACTTGTGTGGCTAAAAATAAGGAGCCAAACATCTCCAGCCCAGTTCATAAACTACTGCAGCTATGAGACCCAGAGGTTGGTTTTTTTGCGCTTGCCTAGTCTTTGAGCAATAAATTGAACGGTATTATTTTTGATTGAGTGGAATTTGAAGCACTAATGTCTCGATAAAAGAAATCAAATGAAACAATGGCCAGAGCTGTTATAACGATCCAAGGAACCCTTGCCAATGCAGTAAACACGCTGTGAGATAACTTCTGTGCCTTATTACTGTTGCAATTTTGATTTAGTATTAGCCAAATCTCTATTGAATACATGTGAGCCAAGAGAAAATCCAAACGGAATAATCTGATAATTGGGAGTATTACCATTCATCTTTTACTTGAAAACGTTGTCAGTGCCAGAAGACAATATTTAGACCAGTAGACTCAAGAGACCAAGAGTTCAGAGTGCGTTACTAGCAAACTAATGACATTATTTTGACAACATGCGTGCCTATTAGTTGCCCTCCAGGTTCTATTTAAATAAAGATATCTAGTGAATGGGATACCGTTGGGGTGAGAGACTCTGAGCAGTGTGTGGGATTTAGTGGCAGCTAGTGGGTGAGGTTGCAGATTGCAACCAACTCAACACTCCTCCGCTCCCCCGCTTTCCAAATGTGTTGGAGAACGTCGGTGGCCTTCAGGTAACCTAAAACCCTAATAGGCCCTCTCTAGAGCCAGTGTTTGGCTTGTCCGTTCTTGGCTGTTGTAGAAACATGGTTGTGCAACATGGCGGACTTTCTGTAGGTGACCCACTCCCTATTTGTTCAGGGGATTATACACTGGTCCTTTAAATGGTTAGTCAATCTTTGCTCTTTTCTCGGGTTTTCAAAAGGAAAAGATCCCTCTGCCATTAACAAAAAGCAGTGACATAGGTTACCGCAGTAACCTAATCAGTAAGGTTATTAATAATGTGAATGCTAGCAGTAGCTGAGTCAACGTTTGTTGTGCTAAGTTTGGAAATAACTGAATGGGTTAGTACAGTATTTATACTCCTGTGTTCTGGAAGTCTGATGGCTTTGAAGAGAGCATAGATAACGGCTTCGGCGCTCATCAGAAAGGGCTGTCTGATGGGAAAGTGTCTTCGGACGGGAATATATTTAGAATATTTTCACCGCTTTAGCTTTGCCTTCAAACAGCCCTTTCTGACAGGGAACTGAAGCAGTTACATCGCTGCAATATGAAAGTCACAGGTCTCCTTTGACAAAACAGTAATTTACCTCACATAACACAGGAGTTCCCGGTCTACCGCTGGATCGATGGGTTAGTTCGTTTGTGTTACTGTGAGACTTTCAGACTTTCACAACAGTACATTGCTTAACTTCCCCACCAGTACTCCCGTCGGCTTCTCCAAACTGGGAGCGTACCGACTGCCCTCTGAGTTACTGCAGGTAATACACTGACTATAAGGATGTATTTAGATTGTACATGCAGCAGCGTCATCATGCAAAAACCTACACCTTATTCCATTCATAGAAAAGAGGTCATCAGTGATGTAATGAAAGTCATCTGTGGTAGCTGTAGTAAAAAAAGATTTGTATTTGGGCAAATGTAGCATGGGTAGTATTTTGTACATCTAATTTTGAAGGTATGGATGTGTCTCTCCATTGCAGCTCCACTTTGGAATTGTCTGTAGAATGCTAGCGCAGATGTACAAGTACAGTTTCAAGACACACTGACTGTACAACAACATTTACCACAGTGACAAAAATGTGGGTAGCTGGCATTTTTACGTGCAAATGCAACGTTGCTCTTTAAAGTCAGCAGTGTCTGTTGGTTCTCCTTGTTGCTCTCTCATCATGTTAGCGGCGGGTGTGTCATAACTCTAGCAGAGTCGACTAAGCACTACCAGGTGCCCCACTCCCATGCATGGGAACACGCAGGGCCAGCGGGTAGAGATACAACTTTTTTGTTTTACACGGAAATTGGCATAATTAACCCTGCTAGGACTCAGCCTCAGTCTGGGAACAGTAAGCCTTTAGCAACAGGAACCTTTTGGCTCCTAGGAACGGTTTTAACAGAGTAGGGGGGTGGAACGCTAGCGGATGCAGGATGAAGTTGTAGAAATGGTCTGAATCTAGTTAGTTATTAGGACTCTGGCTGGAAATGATGTCACCCCTGCAGGGTCGGTCAACCCAGACTATGGTGTTACTTGCTGTGGACAGACCACCCTGACTGAGGGATTGACAGTTTAGGCTACTGCAGCTTTATATACAAACTTCACACAGAAAGAATGGGGAATATGGTTGGTAGCGCATGTGCATTACTGGCTGAACTATGTGCTTTTAAACACGCACAATGGCAATTACGTTTGCATCATGTCAAAACCAGCGTATGACATTTTGAGAGAGAAAAATCCACAAAGACGAGAGAATTTCACATTACACACGCTCGGTCCAAGAAATACTGCGGTGAAATATCTGCATGATAATATTCTATTTATTTTGGAGGGCTGAGGTTTTTGTGGCGAAACAATCAAGCAGACGTCTCAATTTTCCGACTAATGCGCTGTGATCTAATGACAAGCCGCAGCGAGAGGGGTTGAGGGGGAATAATCCCGTAAAGCTATTAGAAATATCATATTCAAAATGCAAATACCATAATTATGATTAACAGTCGTTATGATGAACTACAGTCGTTAGATGAGGATCTATCGGAACGTACAGATTAAAGCAACATTTTGTGTGTTTTGGGGGCGCCGGTCATGAATGCAAGACTACTTGCGTTTCTGAATTTTGTAGAAGCGCTGTAATCCAACCTTACAATAACAGAGGCAGATTTACTTCAGGATGAATACCTTTCTGCCAACGAGGATTCGACTTACAACAGTAGGTGTGATTAAACTGTGAGGCTGGACGCAGACAAAGATTTTGACTTAAAAGCCGACTCTACTTGATGTATTTTTGGCAGATCTTTCCCCATTTTCTATCAATTTAGAATGCAAATTCCTGATATGCACCGGGGAGGGTGCAGACTGCAGCGCGCTTCCCTTCTGATACATGGTGTTGCCGGCTGCTCCTATTAACCTTTACCTTTTTACTTCCACGCCATCTGCTTCAGTTCCGCCTTACAACGTTCCACAGTCACAGGGGAAGTAAAAAGGGCGAGAAGTAACAGAGTCTT